>JAODAL010010251.1:0-106221 GCA_025379985.1 Phyllomedusa bahiana
TTAAAGGAGGCGCGTGCACACACAGAATGCCACGGAGCAGCGGCGAGGATAGGTCAGTTGAATGCTGCCAACACTGCTACTACATCAGGGACAGGAGTCGAGACAGATGAGTTAACAGCAGAGAGCGACGGCATGGACCGGGAAAACAACAGAGGCACATTAACTTCTGTGGTCCGAGACAGGGGCCGTGGCATGCACTGTCAAAGTTTATATGATTTGGAGCTGAGTAAAAAGCAGAAAAAAACAAAACTGAAAGTACTGCTGACCCAGCTCATATAAAGTGATTGACATTTTGCTTTTTAGACACATTGATACAGGGAAAGCTGTCAATCATTTATGTGGGCAGGACAAACAGGACTTCCACTATCACTTAAGGAGTTCGGTCAGAATTTTCTCTGTTCTTTACTTAGGAATCCTGCTTCAAATTATATAAATCTATATATCACATAGCTCAGCTTCTCTCCCTCTATCACAACCTGCTGTCAGATAGGGCAGCATAAACCATATGACAGGTTCCCTTTAAGCCAAACGAGGCTGGAGTAAGATGCACCAAATGTATGTAAAGGTGCACATCTTTTAATATATTTTGCATGTCTTGGTTGCCCATGTACCAGATCAACACCGGATATTAGTTGTATAGATTTCCACTATTATCTATGCCACTTTATGGCATAAGCCTTTCCCCTTTTTATAAAAGGAGTGAGAACAACCTAAAAATGTCTTGCGCTCAGAGCAAAATAGTAATGCAGGGTCCACATAGTTTGGCAGCTACATATAGATGAAACATTGTCCACATGCGGTGGCTAATGGTTGCACAATTTGATATCACGGTTTTACCAGCCAAATCATGTGGCTTTTGGTTACCAAATGTCAGTTGGTTTCATCTGTATTCAGCAGCCACTACATTTTTACCCAGCCTTGGTGAAAAGTTATTCGATACTTAGAGGAGCAAGTCTGCAAATAAGGTATATACTTGAAGAACCCAAGTTTATATAATAGCAAAATATAGAAATAGCAATTTTCATAAATACAAGGGCGAGTCAATATTAATCCACAACACAGTTATAAACTTTATTCCATTGAAAATAGAAAAAAAATTTCAACCCACTTCCATTGTTGCTCAAGCTTCTTTATGCCTTCAAAATAAAAAATCTAGCTGAGCAGCGAGCCACTCTATCTTATTTTATGTTCCAGTGAACAACCTCAATATGTCTCCTTGAGAGGACTAAACAGGTGATAGTCCAAAGTGGCAAGACCAGGATTGTGTGGAAGGTGTGCTAATACGTCAAATTTGAGTGTTCCAACAATATGGGCAGTATGCGGACAGGCATTGCCATGAAACAACAAAATGCCTTTCGATAGTTGTCCTTGTTGATTGCTTTGAATGGCTGACTTTATACTTCTGTGACCATTTTTGAATTTTTCAATTCATTTGTAGATACTTCTTTGCAGCGAATCACTGTTCCCATATTGTGCTGAAAGTCTTTGATTGGTTTCGGCCCCTGTAAAAAAGAAGTCACCTTTGAGTCACTGAGTGTCACTGTGTATTCTGCCTCTGATCATTTCACTTGTCTTCAGTTTCTAATTTGCAAAATTACAACTCTTAGAATATACTTACAATTGTTTAGGTCTGTAGTTCACGCCGTGAATTATAGCGAATCCTTTCTTTCTTTCATAATTTTATGTGTCACTTGCGGATGCATTTGGCAAGATTAGCCCCATTAAACAGAGCTTGTCCACGGCAATAGTAAAAAGGTATGACCTTGGATTTCTGTCGCATATTTCAAGGCATAACAAAGCTCATTGTCCTCCCTGACTTTAAGATGTTTTCATAAAAGGAAAGCATGACTTGGTGACTCATATAATACACTGCAATACTTCAGTAATGCTTTCCTTCATCTGTTATAGATGTACAAAGTTGGCATATCTGACGTCCTTCCATAACAGCCTATTGGGCATATCACAATTATGTGTGGAAGGGCTCATGAGGTGAGAGGATGATCTTCGACTTCCATCTAACCACTTAGATGCCAGAGTTGCTATTGACTGTGGCATCTAAGAATTAGGGCATGTTCCCATGGCCGTTTTCTCAGCCAGGTTTACAGATGGCTTTCGGTTTTGAAAGCCGTCTGTAAACCGGCTGTCAAACTTTATCACGGACCTTAATGGATTTTCCGCCAGACATTTTTATAGACTGCCGGCGGTCCGAAAAACATTGAACGTGTTCATTCTTCCGCTCGGTTTTCAGCCGGACAATGAACATGTCAATGCGAAGGGGGAGAAAAGCCATACCCCTGTGGCAGTGTACACGGCTCCAAAAAAGATCAAATACTACCGTGGGGACATGCCCTTAAATTGTATTATACTGGAGCGGAGGCTAACTCATTGAAGGCAGATGTATATGGCAGATATTGCCAAGAGGTTAAGGTAGTTTTAAGGTTAAGGTAGTTTTAAAGAGGCCTTGCCACCAATTCAGACATGTAGTAAGAAATGTATAAAAATAATAGTTCTGGGGCACCAGTTCTTACTACTCAGCATTGTACTATTCCTAATTATTCTCCTCTATTTATAAATATCTGTGAATAAAATTGACAACTGGGTGTTCTCATTCCCCTTGTTAAATGGCTATATTTTTACATATCCTGGCACTGTCAGCACTGATTGGACAGTGTCAGATTGTGTAAGGACACACACCCAACTGACACACCCCCAGTAAGTTGTCAGTTTAGTCATGAAATTCTATAGGGAATATTAAAACAACAGTACAATACACAGCTCTAGGGAATGGTGCTGCAGACGTCTTATGAGGAATGCAATGATATTATAATAAATGACTGCTCTAGCTTAGTACAAACTGAGAAAAAGTTGTCATACATAATATGCCATACCTCATAGGCTCCATCAGAAGTGACATAACTGATACAGTATATTATGGTCATGATAAATGAAGGCATTCAGCAGTATGGTCTAATAGGTTGTTTGTCATTAATCATGATGGGCAACAATACTTTGGAATGCTTAGTATACCAAAGTATTATAGACGCAATTAAAGGTTCACAGCTTTAAATTTTCTCGTGGGACAAAAAAAGTAAAATGTTTAATAGCATTTGTAAAAAGAAGTCTACCTGTCAGGGACTTCAGGGACACACACAAAGACAAGTGGGCCCTGACACTGGTTCCTGCTCTCTGTCCCTGCCTTTGAGGAACCCGACTCCTTAGTAGGCCGGCCCCAACCAGAAGACTAATTCCTGCATTGAGCAAAGTGCAAAACAGACAGGTACAAACAAACACAGAACAAGTACACGTGGTCAAGCAGTCCAAGTCGGTAACGGAACGGGCAGCGAGGTACAGAAGCGTAAGGCAAAAGGGGTAACCGGAGTGCAAGCAAAAGGTCAAAAGCACAGAAGGATAAATATAGGAGAATAAGGCAAACTATAGGCAGGGAAACAGGCTCTATATCAGGCAAGGCAGGAAAGGGAATGACACCTTAAATAGTGAACAGAAGAAAGGTAGAACTGAAAAAAATGGGTAAAAGGGAACAAAGACCAGATGGGAGAAGAAAGCTGTCACTCAAAAAGAAACAAGGTTAACTAAAAATGTGCTGGAAGATTCCTGGCCATGGGCCTTGGCCAGGAATCAATCAGCACCAGAACAGTAAAACCCAGTTCACACTAGAAACACAAGCACACAGTACTAGGTCAAAAACCAAAGTTTACACCGTACTGGCCGTGGCCGGCGACCAGAGCCAAAAGCTGGGGGTATTTCAGGCACAATCATGACACTACCTCTATAAAAATTAATAAAATGTTTTTTATTAATTATAATAATAATTTTATTTTTAAAAATTATTTACTGTGAAAAGTATATATTTTTACTACAAAATGACCTGTAGGACAAGTCTACATTATTATTTATAGCATGTGGTACCAAAAAGATAGAAAATTGGGAAGAATGAGGTTTTTTTTCATCCCCACTAAAAAAAATATACCAGTAACATATATAAATCAATAAATTAGATGTACCACAAAATGCAAAAAGTCTCATACAGGCATGTGGGCAAAAAAGAAAACAACACTCTCAGAATGCAGCAACAAAAAAATGACATTTTTTCCATAAAACATGTTTTGATTGTACTAAAGTAGTAAAATATATACATATTCGGTAACACTACATTTGTTATAACCCGTAGAATAAAGCTGAAATTGTATTTTTAATACATAGTAGGCATTGAAAAAAACATAAAACACAATAGTGGAATTGTAAGGTTTTTTTGCATTCCTTTCCCATGTACCCCATAATGGTGTCACTGAAAAATATTACTTGTCCCACCCCCCAAAAAAACAAGCTTGCATACTGCTACACTGACAAAAACATAACATTTTATAGCTCTTAGAAAGCAAGAACTCCTTGGTCTTCAAAATTGAAACAAGCCTGGTAATTAAAGGGGTTTCCCAATCTGGCTGTTTTCACTCTTTATAGACTCTTCAGGTTCCCACTTCCTGTGCAGGTTGTGCACGAATCTATAGCAGTGACATTGCTGATGGAGGGGTTGTGAAAAACAATGACATTGTCCAAGCAGGATGTCTAGTTAGAAATGTGAGCTTGCAGAGTTGTATTTATTATGAGAGAAATACATACATGCTACCTAGACACACTATTAGCTGGAGTGACTATTATTGTTGTATGTAAATACACAGGTATGTGCTCTGCAGACCTAACAGGAAGGCACTCTGGTCAGTAACTCTAAAGCCGTGTTCCCACGGCACAGGACACATACCGGTCGGTATTTGTACTGTGTTCGGGCCATGTGCACGGCCACAGGGGGACGGCTTTTCTCCGCGATTAGCAGAGAAAAGCCCTAATTGTTAATGTTTTTCTTAGTAGACAGATAAGATCAGAGAGTGAGAAGTAAGTTCTGTGTAATGTGCGGGAGTGAATCATCTGTGCCCACCATGGTTTTTGTTGAAAGGCTTTGCTGATGAGAGAAGTCTAAGAAGCTCCTGGTCTCCACCCTCAACCCCCCACCCCTCCCCGCAAGGAGGTTTGGACTCTGCTGCAAGGGATGTCCCAGGTCGCTTCTCCTGGAAAGATCACCCATGGTGATGGCTGGAGTATAAGTGTGGTACAGGAGAGCTAGGCAGAGCTGTAGTCAAATCACTAGCCAAGAAGTCAGGGCAGTCAGTATTCAATCATAGTGGAGGTCACAGACACAAAGTCAACGCAGGCGGAGTTAGGGAGTTAATGGGTCATGAAAGTCAAGGTCAACACTGGAAATCACAAGCAGAAACAGAAGCCAAATGCAGGTAACACACCTAGATACACCAACAAACTAGCACTGAAGAGTCAGGTAGCACTTATATATATTAAGGTCTCATAGTATTGGTTCAGGAAAAGCTAGGTGGAGCATCCTGGCCATTTAAATCAGGGTAGGTGCATGTGTGCCCAAGAGATAAGATAGAGGCAGAAAGCCGGCAGGAGGAATGGAAAGAGAGCCATGCACATGTGTGAGGACTAGGATGCTAGCCATAGTAGGGAAGTATACAGATGTGCCTATCTTTTCTGACTTTCGTATAGACAAACACACTTGGATACCCCAGCATGTGTGCTTATTTCAATAGAAAGTGAGATTAAGCCATTTTTAGCCATAAATTGTCATGCTGAAATCCAACATTATATACATTACATTGTTGGATGATCTCAGCTGTTAGGATTTATATATTATAGATTATATTATATTCCATGTGGAAACAGTATTTTAATTTTTTTTAATGTTAGATTCCAGTTAGAAAGCATTTGTCATATTTTTAGAATAGTGTATCATAAAGATAGCTTATCCCCCTGATGCAACCTCACTCTAACAGACCTGCCAAGTTACACAGTCCCACCATGTGACATTAAATTTTTGGATCACTTCACACAGTCACATGGTGATAGAGGGCTAATCTCACAGTGAACTACGGTCACTGGTCAAATAAATAAGTACAATAAATATTTTAAAAAATCACTTTCTAATGGGAAATGTCTACTTTCTTCGTAGTTGTGATTGGTTATAATTCAGTAGGAAGTTAAATGCCACTGTGCTAAAGCAATTTCTAGCGAGACTGATGAATCTTTTCTGTCAAGAGTTCAGCCACTCAATTGTGGTAGTGTGTAAAAAGCTTAGATAGGAAGGGGGCCTATGAATCCATTCAGTATCTGGTTCCCAGATAATGCTTAACTTCCAGACTGTATTCAGAGTCCTGCTGAATACTATATGACATACATATAGAAAGAAATAGTTTTATGATAGGATTCTTAGGTAATAAAGTGGCAATTATGTAGAAGAATGTAGCAGTAATAGCTCTGTGGTTTCCATTCACACTTCCTATTGTGAAACACTAACCTAAACTCAGAAGCAAAAGAGTTAAAGTTTGCCAAGTACTTTGTACTCTATTAAGAAATATGTTTTTGAAATCCTGCCATTGAATGGGGATGAGTTGCACTACCTAAAACCTGTGTACAAACAAGGTGCTGATTCAGGGGAGGAAAGCAGATAGTCACTTATGGCTGTCATTCATTGCTCTAAATCAGTTAATAAATTAGATTTACCTCAAGGTGGTACAAAATGGTCATGTCAACAAAAAAGAAATCAGAGTTAAGAGCTGACAGTCGGTCTCTCCCGAAAGAAGTCACAGATGATTTTTAGTTACCATTTAGTCACCATTGTACATGTTTGCCGTATGTTACGGTATGTACTGTATACCGATGCTTCTTCAGAAGTCAGAATACCAAATGTGTTTGGTATTCTGACTTCTGAAGAAGCATCGGTATACGATGTGAAACGCGTCAAGTCCATTTTAGTGTGTTATAGTGTTTTTAATTGTGTGAAGGCTATTGTTTCCTTTACATTTTTAAGAATAAACAACACTTTTATTATACAACATATTCTTGCATTCTCTCTGGACTGCTGGAACCACGAGCGCCGGGTCGCCTCTTCTTTTTTTCCTCGTATCCTGTACTCCAATCCATTGCTGCCGGGCTGGCACTTCGGATCCTGGGACCTGTGGCTGCCGTGTAACGGGCTCAGAACGAGAGCCCTGTAAATTCATAAGAGTTGTGCCTATACACTATTAGCACAACCTCAAAAGGTGAGCACACCCTTTTATTACTTTCTACAATACCTTGGTGGTTATATACTTCACTATTGTGTGCCCCCTCTCCATTTTTTCTCTCCTTCTTCTTCTGGTATGTACTGTATGTAATCCCCCTCGATTGTACAGCGCCCTAGAATCAATGGAGTTCGAAAATGAATAATAATAAAATGATTTATTTCCATCCCTCAATTCCTGATTGCTGTATACACAGTGCTCATGTATACAACTACGCTGAAAGTCGTCAGCTTTTCTGCTTCCATCTCTGAAAATCATGTGATCTCTGGGGCCGGGTAACTGCAGGAACTGCTGGGTTTTAACAGATCCCAGATCAAATCTGCAGTGAGCTCTGATGGCTAGAATTCCATGGACATGGGGCTAATATGTTAGCCTCAATTACAGAAGAAATCAACAAGAAATAAAAAATGTTATATAGAAATGCCCCAGAGATCTTTTCTGATTTTATCGGTGGGCACAATGAAAGTATAGAAAAAAAATACTGACAGACAAAACCTAAACTTTTAGCCCCATTCCCTCATTTCCTCTTGCCTCATACATTCATTTCTGTTCAGTCATAATTCACTAAAGGAATCCAACTCATGGGACTTTACTGAGAGCTTATGTTTCAGCTGCCTATAGAAGTCTATTGAGAGGGAAGAGGGGGAGGAGGAGAAGCAGAGAAACACACAGAAATGGTGCTGACACTATAGTAAGCGTTTTATCTCACCTCTGTGCTGGACGTACAGCTACACTGCTCCTATTTGCCTAATCTAATGTATTCTATACTTTTACTTTTGTGTAAGAATGTCTCCTTCTTGTACTGTTACTTCCTTCCCTCTCCATAGACTTCTATAGGAGCTGTAAACTCTGTTCTCAGTTAAGCAAGAGCCTTGTCTTCTCTGCAAGTTGTATTCCCTTAGTGATTTATGACTAAATGCATAGAATACAGAAGATGATGGAGGGGGAGGGTGGGAGGCTGAAAAGTGAAGCAGACATCTTTCTCTGATTTGATATGTACAGTATTACAAAGTTTCTAATTTCAAACTGTTCTGTTGGTTTTTTGATAGTTGTTTGGATTTGGAGGCACGCTTTAATACTTTACAAGCCCCTTTAAAGCTGACTGGATCAAGTATCCATTCTTATAAAGCCACTGAGAATACTACTCTATTGGCCAGTTCAATCCAGGTGACTCAGTTCAACGATGTATTATATGGTTGTTCACAAAGTTCAACACCTTCCGGCTGAGACGATATTCACAGCAGATTTTTCATCAACCTTTGAAAGTGGGCTTTAGGCAGTTTATTAGATTCTGCTTTGGGCAGGGCCTAATATATGGCCTTCTGTACATGGCAGACTTGGAGGCTATTATCGCAGGGTGCCAACGAGCGGCCAGTGGGAGCTCCCTTCTTCTGTCAACCACCTAGATTACAAAAATTCTGGTGACTGCGACATCTAGGGGATTAAATAGCTGTGATCACAGCTAGCTCTTATCCCAGCCTTTGCAGCAGGAGCCAAGTTGTATATTACAGCCTGCTCCTGCTGCAGATAGTGCAGACACAGCTTCTGAATGAGACTTTCCAACTCTTCAGAATGTCTGGGGAGTCCTACTGACCTCCTGAAAATGCTGAAAAGCCCCCCTTCAATGGTGCTAATCTGTGTCCTGGCTGCGAGGTTTCATAAACCATGTTAATAAGGGACACTGATTCTGATGATGCTGGTTCAATGTGAAAAACTGTATCGGAACATAACCTTACGTTACATTTGTCACTTGGTAAATGTGGTTCCACAGTAGTGATAGGTCATTTCTGGAGCTTCCAGTTCTTGGACTCTTTACAGTCTGCTCAATGCCAGGTTGCTGCCCCACCTCACATAAACATGTAAAGTGTAATAAAAAGATTTCCCTGAGATCACATTTAGGGCCCATCCCCAAGGCAATGGATTTCAATCAGATTTACAGACGGTTTTCGGATTTGAAATCCATTTGTAATCCAACTGTCAACCTTTTACATTGTTTTAAATAGAAAATCCGTGCAGTAGTTCACATTACACGGGTTTTCCGTCGAACAGTTTTTGACACCGCCAACGTAACGAAAAACTTAAAAGATGTTCATTCTTTCGCCCAGTTTTCATGCAGAACATGAACATGCGAATGTGAAGGACGGCTTGAATCTGCAAATTGCGGACAAAAGCCGTCCCCGTACGTGCAAAAAAAACAAAATACCGGTCGGACTTTGTCTTTGCCGTGTGAACGCACCCTTAATCCTCTGTTTAAAAAAGCTTTGTCAATCCAAAAGCAAGTAACAAGTGAACACAACAGCAAATGTTTGCTTCAGTCATAGAACTTTGGACACTAGAGCCCTTGTTTGTGCTCTTTACTAAACTGGTTTTGGCTAGACACTCTTCACTCATACATACTTTTGGCAGAGTAGAACAAGCCTGTGCAGTCTATTTGTCTTCTTCTTTTTTGTCACTGAACATTGCTTAATTGGTTAGCGCATATATGTCTGCATTTTGTGTTAGTTGAGTAAACACTTTCAAGTCACCCTTCACATACAAGACACACTACTCGTCCTGCGGTTACTTAGTACTATCCTACTACACAGTACGGTAATATGCCCCTTGTGTCCCCTGTGAAATAACAATTCGGGAGCATCTTTTCTGAAATCTCTATGTTCTGTGGTTCCTCAGTTATTCCTCCTAGAAATTCATTACCAGTCTGTCAGCTGGGTTTGTCCCTGCACAATCTGATATTATACAATTAGTATTGACAGCTAACACCCAGCTGACCGACTAACAGGGGAACAGTACAACACATAGTTATGGGAGAAGATGCTCCAGAATTATTATTTCACAGGGAACACAAGGATTTACTAAAACAGACATGTCAAGAAGTGTCACAGGTCCTCTTTTAAAATCTATACACATCACTGTACATCAGCAACTGCTGTACTAGCCAAGTGACAATATAGGCAATAGACTCACTAGTGAAATACCACATAGTGTTATGACAAAAGTGATGGTTAGATCACATACCCGCTGTCCTCCAGAAACTGATGCCAGAACTGATTCCATTATTTTCCATGCAATTGTTCCAAGCATCTGGCACAACCACTGCTGCACTGGGCTGGTCCATAAGTTGGAACCATGTTGAATGCATAGTTCTTGGATCCAGGTCCTTGACTTGTCCAGTGTCATATCCCATGGCTGTCTATGAAGAATTGGAGGGGATGTTATTTCCATCCCGTGGCCTTTTGCAACAGCCTGGGAGAATATATAGTATCTAGAGTCACTACAGATTTTCAAATATAGTCAGAGGACTTCTATGGTGAACATCTAACACTCTCTTCTATATAGTTTGTACTGTACTGCGTGACTGTTGACCATGCTGGTGTTAAGAGCTCTGAGCTGTAACTTAAGGAGGTCTATATACTGCTGTTCCATGGTGCTGGTGCTGGTGATGACTCCACCTCCAGATCTAGCACTTAAAAGACTTAGACTCGCAGGGGTGTCAAACTGCCGGCCCTCCAGCTGTTGGGAAACTACAACTCCCATCATGCCCACTGTTATAGATTATACAAATGCATGATGGGAGTTGTAGTTTCCCAACAGCTGGAGGGCCAGCAGTTTGACACCTGTGACTTAGAGGAAAGCTTACATAGACCAGTAATCCATCCCAAAAAAGTGTTAAAAAGCCGCTCTGTTAACATACCCTATCGCATTATATACGAGGCTGGAAGTGATCTCTGTTTTCTTCCGGACACATTTTGATCAGCGCTCCATGTTTCTGAATAGAAAGCATATTGGGGGGAATAGCTGCAGTTTCATGTTAGATATTTTCCTTCACAAACCAGTGAACCAGTGACAGTATCTGACTCTTTTCTCCATATCACTCACTTTGAGCTCCTGAATGATGGTGACATGATAGGCGACAATTTTGCCCTTTTTGCAGCTCTTTCACATGTTGAATAAGATCTCCCAGTCTCCTATGCTGACTCTTAGGTTTTGTAGATGACTGCTCCAAATGGTGCTGCACATCATCGATTATACCCTGTTTCCCCGAAAATAAGACACCCCCGAAAATAAGGCATAGTGCATTTTTTTTTTATGCATTTCAGAGTTTGGCTGCTTATGCTGATGATTGTGATGAAATCACTACAGTATATTAATACATGTTGATGTCTTGTTCAACAATAAATGTGAATTATTGTTCATAGAAAAATAAGACATCCCCTAAAAATAGGTCTTAGCTCGTCTTTAGGAGCAAAAATTAATATAAGACACTGTCTTATTTTCAGGGGAACAGGGTATCCTGCACCATTTTTGGATGATCCCCAGCATGAGAAGGGATCAATGATCCTGTCATTTTCAGTTTCCATACCCTTTTTTGAATAACACTTTTTGAGGCTACATTATGAACACCATGTATGAAACTGGCACGCCAGTTCTAAATCGATATAGAGGAGTGTAGAATTCGACAGTATCTATGAACCGGTTATATGTGGATTCATAAATCTGGCATGCGGTATGCCTTGCATAGCATATATTTGGCGCATTCGAGTGCAATGTTTGGCTCATAATGCGCCAAGTTTTGTCGTATGCCTGTTCATACATCTATCGAACAGGTTTGACCAGTTTTTGGGCTCAAAGCAAGACAGAAAACTGGCACAGCCCTGTTCATACATGTCGCCCCTAAGGTCTTCCTCATTCATGAAGTTCCTCTGCTCAATTCCGTACACCATCACTGTGATGTGAAGTCGAATGACTGAGAGAAAGCACACAGGGGTATATACCCAAAAATTGCAAATGGAGGTTAACCATTATCACGGCTGTGCAAAGTCTAGCTCATCATCTGACAAGGGGGCATTCCAGCTTCTTCAAAGCTCCATATACTGAGGAGTACATTTCATGTTGTTTTGTTCAGATTGAGAAAGTTATTATAGAATATTCAGGGCATCGTTAAAGTGAATCTCACTGTATATCTACATCAGCTACATCTACGCCAGATATGATTGTCACCATCTTTTGCTTTTCTAAAAGTGATGAGAGGTGCAGTAAATTAGAAAAAATCCACAATTTGCACAAATAAAATAAATTGTAGGTGATCGAGAAAATATGTATATCCTATTATTATTATTATTTATTTTAGAGTGCCTTTAATTCCAGAGGGCTGTACAAGCCAAAGGATTCATGTATATAATATAAGACAAATACAATAATACTAAATAACACACTTATATTGAAGGAGAGAGGACCCTGCCCATGAGAGCATACAATATACAAAGTGGAAGGGAGAGAGAGAAGGCGAGGGATAAAGATGTGTCTATTATGGTGTAATGACATTAGGGTTGTTGTAAATTTTAGGCTATCTGGTAGCTGGGTTCTCAGGTTGCTTTTGAAACCTAACAAAAATGAAGAAAAGTCAGATGTGTTGTGGCAGTGAGTTCCAAAGTATGAGGGAAGCACATGACAAATTCTTGGAGACAGTTGTGTCAGGAGCTTACAAGAGGAGAGCAGAGAAGGATGTCCTATGAGAAGCAGAGATTGCATGAGGGGAGCCATCTAGAGATTACGGCAGAGATGTACGAAGGGCAAAGGTTAAGGAGAGCCTTTTGTGTCATTGTTTGTAAGATGAACTGAATTCTCTGGGCAATGGGAAGCCTATGCAGGAATTGGCAGAGGGAAGAGGCAGAAGAATAGCTATGAGAGAGGTGGATCAGCCCGACAGCCGAGTTAAGGATGGATTGAAGGTGAGCAATAGTGTTAGATGGGAAGCTACATAAAAGGATGTTGTAAGAATTTAGGTAAGAAAAGATGAGGACATGCACAAGCAGAGTCAAAGTCAAGAAAGAATCGGATTCAGGATTTTTTTCTATATGGATATGGCAGGAGATGGTAATTGCTTGGATGAGTGTTTTGAAAAACAGGGCAGAGTCAAAGGATGTCCCAAGGCAACGGACTTGTGGGATTGGAGAAAATGCAGATAGATCAAATGAAGGAAAGAGTGGAATGGGGGAAAGATGATAAACTCCGCTTTCTCTAAATTGAGTTTTAGAAAACGGGAAGAGAAGAAGGAGGATTTGGATGATAGACAGCCTGGAATCCTGGAAAACAGAGAGTTAACATCTGGGCCAGAGATTTAGATTTCACTGTTGTCAGCATACAAGTGCTACTGAAAGCTATGTGATGCTATATGAGGCCAACAGAATAGTGACTGAAGAGTAGAGGACCCAAAACAGAGAGAGAGCGAGGAGAAGTGGTGACGTGAGAGACACTTGGGGCCACATGTATGAAACCTGTCTAGGTCTTTGTTACCTATAGAAACCAATCACCCTTTTCATTTCATATAGTGCTCCAGAAAAATGAGAGGGGGCGCTCTGATTGGTTACTATGGGCAACAAAGTGAGTTTTAGACCTAGACAGGTTTCATACATGTGGCCCTTAATATTCGGTCAGTGAGGTAACAGGAGATCCAAGAGTCAAGACTGTGATGCCAAGGAAAGAGTGAATTTGTAAGAATAAGGAGTGATCAACTGTCAAAGACAGAGGACAGATCTAGGAGGAGCAGCACAGAGTACTGTAAATTATTGAGAATATTATTATTATTTTTTACAATGGGAGTCAAGAGCAGACAAATGCAAGTGTTTAGGCATGCACTGCCCATGTATTGAGAGTATGACTGTATTCTTCAAGCATCCAGTAAACCAATGGGAACGTGAAGGATTCCTATCGTTTTGATAAACTTCTGTCTATAGAGTCATAGAGGCATTACTTTTTGATTGGTGCTGATACCCCCAGTGATCACTAAAACTATAAGACAGAAGATAACTGCTGAGTGCTGTGTCTTTGTTTCTGAATGACTCTCCCCTGCTTTCTGAGAAGAAATGAAAGTGCGCAGTGTTCAATAAAGCAAGTCCACACCTTTGTTTTAGCGATCGGACCCCCATCGATCAAGACTCCTGACATCTCACAAGCTTGTCAAAATGAAAGGTGCCCTTTAAAACAGTAACAATTGTACAAAATTACAAATCCTTGACAAATAATCAAGCTTGAATGATTCTTCTGGTATAAATATACAGTACACCTTTCCTTGTTTGTCACCATCACATTATATAATCCTTAATAAGCATACTTAAACATCTATGATCTTTGCATCCCACATCACAAACTTAAAGAAGTCACTTTACAGCTGATCTGAGCCATGAGCAAGGGTTATGTGAGGATTAGAGGCAAGTTCTGCTTGAGTTAAACAAGCTTTCGGTTTAACTGCTTGTGTTATTTTGCTGTGCCATGCCTGTGTCTTATCTACATTGCCACAAGTGACTTTATTTCATAACAGCAAACCGCTCCAGTAATGTTTATCAGAATTCCAAGACGGCACATCCATTAACAATTATCCATTAACAAGACAGTAATATTCACATTTCTAATCGTCGTCAGAAGGTCTCCCAGTGGATTATTTCTATCAGCAGATGCAGCTTTGAGAGTTTACATCCCCCAGAGATTAGGGCAAGAAGCTGTATAGATATATTATTAGGGTGTACATTTCTACATGCCTCAAAGGCTCACGTGATTGCTTGCTGGGTCTGTTAATGGTTAGCCCTATTCACAATGAACCCTAGTTGGTAGCATTCAAGGTTATGTTCAGGTTGGCACTCTTCTTAGGCTCGTGCTGGCTGATACTGCACTATCATGGATGAATTCTTGTTGTATGAAACTTGGTGCGTCGCGGTAATTTTTCGTGTCTTTTTTCCAGTGAAAAATGTGGTATATGAAAATGGTGAATGTGCTCTCATAAATGGTGCCTAAGGTTCAAGGCGCCTCGCATCTGTGTTTGGCGTGCCACGATCTTTGGCGCATTAGTAATGCAACAAGGGCCACATGTATGAACCTGTTTAGGTGTAAAACTCACCTTTTTTGTCCATAGGTTACTATGGGCAAAAGAGTGAGTTTTAGACCTAAACAGTTTTCATACATGTGGCCCCAAATGTGTATTTGACATATAGCAATAGCCAGCACACCACAGATCTTGCTGAGACATGTGATGCAAGATCACTACCATAGTTTCTATTCACTGACATACTATTCTAACACCTTTTCATTTATTTCTAGCCTGCTATGATGTGAATGTAGTAACTGATAATACTATGCTAACTCCGTAAATACACGATTGAGAATGGGAGTTATGGTAGATGCTGTATTGGTTTAATAAATGTATATTATGTAATATTATTTTAAATTATATTAATTTTAAATACATTTTAATAGGAGATAATTTTATATTTTTTGGATATTATATAGTTTTATATTAATTTGATATTATATCATTTATTATGAAATTTATATAATTTATATACTTTAAAAATTATCATAAATTACTTTTTATTATTTTACTGGTATACGTTGAGAAATAAGGGATAAATCTAGTTCCATTACGGCTGCTCAGGCTCTGGCAGACCACATTGAAATAGGTCTGTCTGTTCAAGCAATAATGCGCCTGGTTTTGCCAAGCCACATCCATAAATGTGTCTAATTTTACGAGTGTGGTGCGAAATGCCCTCAGTACGCCCCCACGTTTGGCACATTACTAAGTGTCGAGTCTGGTGCATAATGCACCAACATGTTCGTTTGACGTGCCATACATCAGCAATTTAGGCGAAACTCTCACTTTTGGGGCATTTTACGCCAGATAAGGGCGAAATACCCTTTCATATATGTCGTCCTTTGTTGTAATGTTGCAACGATTCATTGTCAGTATTTAACTGGCACTATTCAAGGCTACACTCCTGCTGACATGTTTCGTAGCGTCACTCTGGATGGTACTGATAAGGTACTTGGGGCATTAAAATAGGGGAATTCTGGCTGGTATTGATTGCACATAGAAAAATTGCTTGAATGTCCTGTATGAAGCAACTATGAATATAGCCCACTTTCTATGTATAAGATCTGATTAAAGAGAGTCCCTTATATAAACTGTGTATAGAAAAAGTACTTTAGTCGATCATTTGTTAAAAAGTGTGAAATTATTTATACAGATAACTGCATGGAGACATAGTATGCAATGTTGCCACATCTTGCTTTAATGTTCCAAGGTCAGGAGGCAAAACAAGTTGATCCAGTGCCGTAGAAGCATCGCAGTCTCCTACTGCTGCTGACTGCGGGACTCTATATGACGCAGTCAGCAGCAGTAACGTACAATGTGACTAATTGTATTAGCTCAGATTTACTGTGGGCCTAATCCCAAACCTTTCCTAATAGAGTTCTAGAGTGCCATGTGTCAGGAGAATATTATAATTTGTCTACATTTTCTTAGATAAATTTATGCAGGACAATAAAAACCATCTATGTTAATAAATGTGTTTGCCCCATAAAGATTATGATGCCTCAGGGCATAGTAATAAAATGTGCTATTCTGCCTTCAGGAAAAAAGTACAAAAGTTTGGCCTCATTCATCAAAACTATCTAACAATTAAACTGTCTTTGTTGCCACAAATCAGAGCACAGCTTTCATTTTTTTTTTAAATTACTGTAAAAAAATGTAAACTGAGCTCTGATTGGTGGCTATGGGCAACAAAAACAGTTTAACTGTAAAACTCGAAAAAAAATTGCAGCACTCTAAAATAGTGTAAAAATGAAAAAGTGTCACACAAAAAAATAAAAATGTGAGCAACAGACTTTTTATACCTCTTCACATTCTAAAAAAATAAGAAAAACGGAAAAATATATAACAATTAAGCCTTACGTATCTCAGAAGAAAGGTGAAAATTTCTTAAAATAACTGAATGTGAGGAAGCAGTATAACGTCCAAACTTGTGCATACTAAAGAAAATGTAAATGACCCTCGTCAGGGAGGATGGAGGGGAAGGTGGTAAGTGCAAACAACCAGGCCAGGAACTAGTTAGCCAAGACTTTGATTGTGCTGGCCACTTTGCAGCTATTAATATATATATATATATATATATATATATATATATATATATATATATACACACACACACATGTATATTTATATATATGTTTATATGTATATATACACACACGCACACATTATATATATATATATATATGTATGTATGTTATATATATATATATACACTCACCGGTCCGAAAAAGAAAAAACATCCAGTGAGCGGCAGTCCTGTGGGCGGAAATGCCTTGTTGATGCCAGAGGTCAAAGGAGAATGGCAGACTGGTTCGAGCTGATAGAAAGGCAAACAGTGAACTCAAATAGCCACCCTTACAACCAAGGTAGCAGAAGAGCATCTCATGAACGCACAGTACGGCGAACTTTGACGTACATCGAATGGCTACAGCAGCAGAAGACCACACCGGGTGCCACTCCTTTCAGCTAAGATACAGGAAACTGAGGCTCCAATTTGCCCAAGCTCATCGAAATTGGACAGTAGAAGATTGAAAAACGTTGCCGTCTGATGAGTTCAGATTCTCTGCGACATTCGGAATGGTTATGGTCAGATTGGCTTCAACAACATGAAAGCATGGATCCTCCTGCCTTGTATCAACGGTTACAGGCTGGTGGTGTTGGATGTCATGGTTTTGGGGAATATTTTATTGGCACTCTTTGGGCCCCTTCTGGACCAATTGAGCATCGTTGCAACACACTTGTTGAATCTATGCCAGAGAATTTGAGCAGTTCTGAAGGCAAAAGGGGTCAAACCGTTACTAGCATTGGTGATTACCTAATAAAGTGCCGGTGAGTGTGTATATATATATAATGATAATATATATATGCAGTGGTACCTTGGTATAAGTCCTCTCTTGAATAAGTCCAACTTTTTGTTTGGCATACAACTCAGAGGTGTGTGGCCTGGACCTGATGAGGAGGAGGTTGAGGAAGCCCCTACTTCATTAGTCAGGGTAATCCTTGCCAAATGGATGGATGTCAAAAATTTTGCGGAGAAATACCGTCCCCACAAAGCTGAAACAAGCTGTAATAGCAGTGTCACATCCTGAGGAGAAGGTAGAAGCAAAGTTCTTTGGACAGAATTTTAGTAAAGGTCAGACCTGGTGATTCTCAACCAGCTCCAAGTAGGGACCTGACAGAAGAAAAGAGACAGAAAAGATATGCATACCCTGTTTCCCCATAAATAAGACAGTGTCTTATATTAATTTTTGCTCTTAAAGACGAGCTAAGACTTATTTTTAGGTGATGTTTTTTTTCTATGAACAATAATTCATATGTATTGTTGAACAAAACATCAACGTGTATTAATATACTGCAGTGATTTCATCACAAGCATCAGCATAATCATCCAAACTCTGAATTGCATAAAAAAATGCACTATGTCTTATTTTCGGGGGATGTCTTATTTTCAGGGAAACAGGGTATATACAGTATATATTTCATACACTGCATTTGTATTTTAATATTAAGCAATGTTATAGAAAATCCTATTCCCATTGTTATAAGAATGGTTTAATTATTTTCCCTTTATATTTTTATGGGAAAAGTCTGTTTGACTTTTCCCATAAAAAAAAAAAAAAAAAAAAAAATAATATATATATATATATAATATTAATATAAAGAAAAAGAAAAAGAAAAAAGGAAAAGGAAAAGGAAAAGGAAAAGGAAAAGGAAAAGGAAAAGGAAAAGGAAAAGGAAAAGGAAAAGGAAAAGGAAAAAGCAGTACTGCACATGTAGTACCATGCTGTACTGTAGAGAGGCGCTACTAGACCACCAATCACTGCATGCACTTCTCTAACACAGAAGATTTATAAGAAAAATATTCATGATCTTTAGCTGGATCCTTCATGAAGCTGCACCTCAGTTGTATTGTGTAGTTAGTGTGGTCTCAAGATACAATGTCCCAGGAAAGACCATTGTATGGTGGAAATATGGTATCCTGAGGCCACTGTAACGTGAGGGACCAATCTGTATACATTATCTTCTAATAAATAAACTGAAGTGAAAGCTCCTAAGCTTTTATACCCTTTAAGCAGCTGTAAAACAAAGAATGCAGTGTTCAGAACCAAACATAGTTTTTCAAAGAGGAATAAACATCTCTATTTTTGATCATCTAGAAACAATAGTTTGTATGCAGACTGCAAAGCTTTATGGCACCTACAAAGAATAAGATATCCAGGGGTCATCATGATGAACTATTAACCTCAGACATTACAGCATGCCTTTATTTTCCCCCTTAAAAAGCCTCGGGGACAAAAGAAATCCATTTAAATTGTTTGCCAAAGGACAAAAAAACCCAAGGGTAAGCTGCCCCAACCTTTAAAAAAAATTTTTGTTGAATTTATGATTTTGAAAGCCCCCAAAAGGGAAATCAATGAGAGTGGTGCAAATGCTAGTTAATATATCGGGACAGGGAGCCCATGACACCTCTGCTACACTCCGCCTACTTTCCTAAAAGCGGTGAGTTGGGTTTAAAAAACACTTAAAAATTTTTTGTGTGAAAAAAGGCCCCGTCCCGTTTTTCAGACTTTTTATCCCTTTTAAAAGGGGGGCCTTTTTACTTGATAAAATTCCCCCCCGGGTTTGAGGAATGAAAGGGTCCATTCTAAAATTTGTTACATTATTTCAGATAAATAAAAAGCTTCAAATTTTAAAGAAAACCGTCCCCTTTGGGTTATCCCCCCCTTGCGGGAGGGCAGCAAAAGCTAGCCGGGCCCTGCTGTCTCCTGGCTGTGTCCTTTTCGCAAGTTGTTGTAGTTTCGAGTATTTAATCCCAAAAAATCTTATTCAGAGCGGTGTTAGCCCGCCCCCCAAATTGGCTACCCCCGTCCACTGACAGTTTTCACATTTTTTCAAACCATTCAAAAAAAATTTGGTTAATCAGTTTGGGGGGACCCCCCCCCCCCCCCCCCCCCGTGGAAACCTTTTTTGGGGTGAAATTAATTTTCTTTTCCCCCCCCTTAAATTTTCCCTTTTTTTTTAAAAAAGGTTTTGGTTTTTAACTGTTTTTGATTTTTGAGCTTTAAAACCCCTTCCCGAAAATTTCCCTTTACCCCATCGCCCAATGTGGGGTAGGGGTTCCCGAAAATTTTTGCCGTATGGGTACTTTCCCCAAGGCGATCTGCGCGCTAAAGGATCCCCGGCCCAGGGAAAACCGGGCCCGGTATATTACCGCTGGCACCCAGGGCCCCCTTCCCCCTCCGGAGCTCCCCCGGGCCCGGGGGGGGTTTAAAAAACCCCCCGTTGTGGGCAACATCGTAGTCGCGAAAATCCCCGGTGCGGGGGCCCGGAAAGTGAGCTCCTCCCTGCCCGCCGTCTCGGCGCAGTAATGGGCTGGGGCCGGTACTGAGTTTTTCCTCCCGGGCAGCCGGATGTGAAGGGGGGGACAGCATAGGGTTGTTGGTGACGTCAGGGAGGGCCCACAATGCATTGTGGGCAGCGTGACAGCCCGTTGCCATGGAGACCGGCTTACAGCTAAAAAAACTGTTGTTTGATCTCCTATTGCATGAAGGGATTTGGCGATGTTCTTTTTTTCCCCCCCGGGGGGAAAAGGTAAAAAGTGTGAAAAAGAAAAAAAAAAAGTGTAAAAATTTAAAAACCCCAAACACAAAAAAAAAATAAAAAAACGTAATCCCCCTTTTCCCCCTTTACAAACGCCAATCGCCCCTAAAAAAGACAAAAATAAAAAAAAGACCATATTTGGTATCCCCGCGGGGTTTGCGACCCCCCCCTTATAAATTCTGTCCACTTTAATTTTAACCGTACGGTGAACGCCGTAAAAAAAAAAAAACCAAAAAGCAGTCACAGAATTGCGATTTTTGTACATCCTCCCAGAACATAAAAGGGGTTTTTAAAAGCGATAAAAATTTTTTAAAATCCATATTAAAATTTTTAAATTTTAAAACGTCTTTCCATCCCGCAAAAAAAATTGGTCTTACACAGCTCTGTATACGGAAAAAAAAAAAAAATTTTCTGGTATTGGGAAGATAGTGATGCATAAATATTGTTTTACCAAAAAGCCCACTTTTTTTTAAAAAAAAATTTGTGTTTTTAAAATAAAAAAACTACTTAAAATTGGGTTTACCCTAAAAACGGGCTCAACCCACAGAGTAAAAAATAACCGGGCACGGGGGAAATGCATGGTGAACACTATTAAAAAAAAATTAAATAAATCTGTATGATTGGGGTATTTTTTCACCCTGCCCCCCCCCTTCCCCCAAAAAAACGGATTTTAAAAACCCATTTTTAAAATTTCTTGTCCCCCCCAAAAATTTTTACAATTTAAAAACGTCAAATCATCCCCCAAAAAAAAAAAACCCTTTTACGCTCCATAAACGAAAAATTAAAAAAAAGTTTTGGCTCTCAGACTGCGGTGATGCAAAAAGTGTTTTTCCCTTTTTTTAAAAAAAAAAGTGTTTTTTTTTTGTGTTAAAACAGTAAAACAAATTTAAAAAAAAAAATACAAATTTGGGATCGCTTTTATGTATCAACCCGTGGGAAAAAATAGCTTTATTTATACCGACAGTGAACCCCTGTTTAAAAAAAAATAAAAAAACCTTCCCGGATTTCTGTTTTTTTTTAAAAAAATACCTACAAAAAAACCCTTTAAAAAAAAGTGTTTAAAGCTTTTACATGCCCCCCCTTAAAGGTACCAATTTAAAAAAATCAATCATCTCGTAAAAAAAAGCCCCCAAGAGCTCCCTATGCAAAAAATTAGAAAGCTTGGGTGTCAGAATAGGACAACATAAAAAAAAGAAAAAAAAAAAAAAAAAATTTTTTTAAAATCGGTTTTTATTGTGTAAAATAATAAAAAAAAACTTTTATAAAAAATTTTTTCCCTTGTAAAAAATTTTTACGAACCCCCCTAAGTAAAGTTATCCCGTCATTTTTCCCGGGGATGGGAAAACTGTTATAAAAATGAAGGGCCCAATTTAAAAATTTGGCCCGGGAAAAAAGGGTTTCCCCCCCTCCCTTTCCCATGGCCCCAATGCTAAAAAAAACTACGGAACACCGGGGCGCCCAAAAAGCAAAAAAAACAAACCCTTTGGGGATCCCCCGAGGGGGGGTTGAAAACCAAAAAAGGGGGGAAAATTTTGGAAGGTTTCACCTGTTTTTTAGTTATTTGGGGGCTTTGAAAATGCGACATGGCCCCACCAATTAAATTTTGCGCCCAAAAAAAAAAATAGCGCTCCCCCCCTTGTTCCCCTGCGTTTCGCCCAAACAGCAGTTTAAACCCCCCCATTTTTAGGGTATTTTCCGAACTTTGGGAAAAAAATTGCGTAACACAATTTTTTGGGGGTTTTTTTCCCAAAATTCCTTGTAAAATTTAAAAATTTTTTAGCTAAAATTTCAGATTTATTGGAAAAAAAATATTTTTTTTTTTTTTCCAGAGCCCAACGCTTTAAAAAAAATTTTTGGAAAGCCCGTGGGGTCGTTTTACTCGCTTTCACCCTTTTTTTGGATATATTTTCCCTAAAAGGGGGGTGGTTTCCCAAAAAAGGGGGGCTTTTTAGGGGTATTTATTAAGTTTTAGCACCTTAGGGTGTCCGCCAAAACCCGAAATGGGGCCCCCAAATAAAATTTTTAATGAAAATGGGCCCAGAGTCCCGTAGGGCCTTTTCCTATTTTGGGGTTGTGGTTGAAACCAAATAATTTCAATAGGGACACTTTTGGGATATATTTTGAAAACGGCAGTTTGGGGAATCAAAATTAAATTTTCCCCTTTTCCCCGATCCAAAATTTTCCCTATTCCCCTTTTTCCCAATTAAAGTATAAAAATTTAAAATTTTGCAAAAAGTGAAATTTTGAAATTTTAATTCCCCTTTTCTTTAATTCCCGTGAAACAACCCCAATGGGTTAATAAAACTTCCTAAATTTGGTTTTGAATAATTTTTGGGTGTAGTTTCTTAAAATGAGGGGGAAATTTTTGGGAGTATCTAAATCAGGTCAAAAAAGTCCCCGTTGAAATGGAATGGTCCCTAAAAATTTGTATATTGCAAAATTTTTTTGGGAAATTTGGGTTTTTAAAACTAAAATTTTTTTAAACCCCCCTAATGTCCCTAAAAAAAAAAAAAACATTTAATAAAATGATGCCAAACTACAGAGAAAATTTTTGGTTGTTTCTAGTTATAAACTTTTTGAGTGGAATAAAATATCTTTTCTTAATGCAGAAATTTTTAAGTTGAAATTTTGGGGGAATTTTTCACAAATTTTTTACGATAATTTGTATTTTTCACAAATAAAAAAAAATTTTTTGGGGCCAAAATTTTTTTACTTCTTTAGCACAAAGTGGGCACGGGGAAAAAAATTCTTTAATTTACATGGATGGTTAAAGTGTCAAAAAGTTTAAATTTTACATAAAATGGGCAGATGGGCAGATTTAAAAAAAAAGGGCCCCTTTCGAGGGGGCCAAAAATGGCTTTCCGGGGGTAAGGGGTTAAATAATCAAAAAATACGCATTTTCAGAATAAGGGCCCCAAAAGCGTGGAAACAGCATTCTGCCCACTAGCTTGGGGTTTCCCCTCAGCAAGGGGGGGCCCAAACCCTATGTGACAGGTTCTCTTTAAAGAAAAATTTTTCCTTTCAAAATTGATTAGCTTTAAAAAATAAAGGCAAAGGAAAATTTCGGGGCTCCCAAAATACATTGCTGTTCTGATTTTTTTTTTTTTTTTTTTATTTTTTTTCAGAGTTAAGAAGTTTTATCCCCTGCTTGTGTAAAGAAGGTTTCCTGGGGTTTTTCCCAAACCATCTTTTCGCCCGGGGCACAGGAGGGGGGAAAACCCCAAAACCGAAAAACCGGCTGAAAAAGGGGCCCCAAAAAACCCATGCCGTGTGAAACTTTCCCTTTAAACCCTTTTGGGGGCCGAAACCTAAAAAGTATTTAAATTGACCAGAAATTTTTTCTTTTTTTGCCCCCTTGTTTTTTCCAAACGTTTTTAAACCTTCTTGTTTTTTTTCTATGACGCAGTTGTTTTGAGGCCTCGTTTTATTAAGGACAAGTTTAAAAATTTTGGGGGGAAAAGTTTAAGATCGCCTTTAAAAAAAAAAATAAAATTTCTGAATTTTTTTTTTAAATTTTTTTTAAAAATTCACATTTTTTACCTTAATTAAAAATTGTTTGATTAATTTACAGGTCATTTCCGTCGTGTGGATACCTAATTCCCGGTTTTTTGTTGTGTGTGCAATATATGCACAATTATTTTTTATTAAATTTATTTATTTTTATTTTATTTTTTTTTTTTCATTTTTTTACTTTTTTTCTGTTTTTTCTTTACTTTTTTTTTATTTTATTTTTTTAAATCCCCTGAAGGGAGAACTGTTTTACATTGTTTTTTTTTTGTACACTTAGTAATGTATTAGCATATTCATATATGCTAATACATTATAATCTGTATCAGTCAGACACAGGCAGTGATCATGACAGCACACAGTCTGCTCTGACACTGGCTTATTACACAGACAGCCCTGCTGCTACTCTAGGTCCCCAGGGCTGACTGTGCAGCCGTTCCCCGGGCTCTGTCGGATCACCGGGTGTTCCGATCACCCGACAGAGCAGGGAAACCCTTTGCTTGCGCTGCGGTGATGCTCCGCCGCAATCAAAGAGTTAAAGCACCAGGGTGCGGAGGTTTCCCCGCATCCCGGTGCTTGCAGGAGCTGCGCTGGGATCGGGGCTGTGTAGTACAGTCCCGATCTCAGCGCAGCTGCGGCGCCCGGAGCCGCAAACTCCGAACAACCTGCACCAGCCGACGTCTAAAGTCGGCGGGCGGTTGTTAAGGAGTTAAATATGCCTGTCTTGATGAAAAGTTTGCACGTGCAAGAGGCGCCAAATATGCCAAATAAGACTTAAAACATTTGGGGCAACTTTCAGCGTCTGCGTGCCTAAAGGGAGTAACCTATGTCGCCTGGACCTGGACTAAGTTTTAGTTGCAATTTATGTGACAGAATGAAACCTGCTGCATGTACTCATATAAGTGGTAAATTATGGAGGACACACATAAGAGAAATCCCACTAAGGACAACATCTGCAGTTTGTATGTTCACCCCATGTTTCCTCCGCACTCTGAAAATATACTGATAGTTTAATCTTACATTATGAGCCCTATTAGTGACAGGGACCAATCTGAGTGATGACAGTCTTTGTACAGCGCTGTGGGATATGTGAGCGCTATATAAAAATAACTAGATAAACAAAAAAGGTGTGGTGCTGTTTTTGGAAGAAAGAAGCAACATTTTTGTAATCCTGTAAAACCCCTTTGACTCATTAGCTCACTTAATGACTGAAATGATAATTATACAGGAGTTTGACACATTAGTAATAAGCTCGCTGTGTATTATTGGGACATTGTTTACATCTATGTGTCATTGTGTTATCACCTTGAGGTCATTGAGGGTTACTCATTAAAACACTGAAAATTTCACAATAAATGAGTATATCATATATGGCTATCTACATGCTGCAAGCAGAGGCTTAAAAGCAGCCTTCAATGGGCCAAAAAAGTTTATGCAAATTTTATTTTCGAGCAACCTAATATATTTTAGCTGCCCCAAAGGCACGCAACATATAATTGGATTCAAGAGAACAAAATCTATTAGATATCACAATGAGGGAAAGTTACTAGCAGTGGTAACTGCCATAACCTACAGCAAGCCATTAAATAGCTTCTCACAAGACTATTTCTGAATGCTTGTTGAAGAGCACTGACCTTTCATTCTGGCCTCACATACATTCATACAATTCACGCACTGATATACGTCAGTCAGCAGGCTAACACTGTATGGAATAGCTGTATCGACTCTCTGGTAAGTAATGTCCCAATCGTATACTAATCATAGAAAAACTTCTCATTAAATTAACGATATATCAGATACAGAAGAGACAAAAATATAAATCATCTGACATAGAGAGTTAAAGAACACGAAAAATGATTGTTATCCAATAACCTATATATCCTTAAGGGATTATATATCTGGCACATACATATGTAAAACCAGCCTCATAAAAATCTAAAAAGTACAAATGATCAATATAGTGTAAATGACAAAAAAAAAATCCAATACAAGGACACAGGCTCAGTAATTGAAAAGTTGATGAGGTCATGACAACACCAACATTTTCCCTCTGCGTCATCTGAGTAAATAAATTACATACTATACAGTTATAAATCAATCAAAAGTGCATCTGGACATGGATGATGGAATCATGGTTCCCTAGTTGCAGAACGACACTGAATTCCCAATGTCTAAAACTTTGCACTGTACTATACAATATTATACTATATCATACCATACCATATCACACTATACTCCACCATATCGTACTATACCATATCATACCATACTGTTTTATACAACAATATGCCATACCATACTATACAACACCATGCCATACTATATCATATGATACAACCATCATGCCATACCATTCTATACTATAAAACACCATGCCATACCATTCCATACTATACCATATCATAACATACTATACAACGCCATGCCATGCTATACTATACAACACCATGCCATACCATTCTATACTATACAACACCATGCCATTCCATACTATACCAAACCATGCCATACTATACCAAACCATACTATACCATATCATAACATACTATACAATGCCATGCCATTCCATGCTACACTATACAACACCATACCATACAATACTATACTATGCTACTCCATACTATACAACACCATGCCATACCATGGTATACTATACAATACTTTACCATATAATACTATTCTTTACAACACCATACCATACTAAACAATGTTAAACCATATCATACTATACTATACCATATGATATCATATCACACCATACCATACTATACAATACTTTATCGTACCATATTGCAATTAGCAGATTGCGCCACAATCCTGCCACATAGCTTCTTATAGCCACCAGGACGTACGACAGATGCGGTACGAGGTTAATACTTACTGTAAGTTTAAGACTAAACCAATTATATCACAAGGGCTAATGCTGTTTGATAGATTCAGTAAATCTCTAGACACCCAACAAATAGCATTAATAAAGTAAAGAGTAAGTTTATGTAAATATTTGGCGCCAAAATTTTGGTGCACTGTGTCACATCAAGCCACGCCTCTTTCAGCTTAGCCCCTCATTTTCATCAGTAAGCCACACCTCTTGTCAGGCAAGGGGTAAAAAATGTTTAAAGGGGTTTTCTCACTACAAGGATTGCTTTTTAAAGATCTTGCAAAATCAAGTCACTTTAAAATATATGTCCATTAACTGTGTCCTACTTATTCTGAGATATCCCCTTTTTTATGGGCTGTATCAGCTCTTCCGTTCACTATAGCTACAGACCTGTTCAATCTCTCATGATAGGCTGCCAGCCTTGGTCGCTATAGCTACAGACCTGGCTTCTACTGCAGCGTAGTAGAAGCCAGTAGACACACCCCTGAATTCAAAATGAAACCAAGAAAACAGGACTGAGGTAAGATGAGTCAATGTAGTGAGACAACCCCTTTAAATTGTTAAAAACAAATAAGAAACATCACCAGAATTCTGGCACAATTACAGTAGTAAATCTTCCCCTGGGTGTATATGACAAGCACCAACCTATGTATGTGGATGTATCAACTAGCTTAAAAGTGGCAGCTATCTGTCTATATATGAGATCATGAGTAGAATGGTGATTTGGACCTGCATTTTTTTTTTTATCAGACTATATAGTGATGCTTACATAGGAGAGTAAAATGACAATCTCAGTAAGACAATCTCTCTGAATTTTAAAATCTCTGTACCAGTTTTCCTCTTTGAAGGACCACTTCATGTTGTTTTTCCTTAGGTTCATTGGAAATTGCATATAGGTACACAATAGTGCTAGTAATTTTGCTTACCTGCAGCTAAATACAGGATTTCTAACTGCTGCCATTGAGTCATGTGACCCACACAGCATAGTTGTGTGACCCAGAAGTGAATCTCTCTATGTATTCCTATGAGAGGTTCAATGTCAGTCTCATAGGAATGCATAAAGAGCCTCTGTCAGCACCAAAAGCACAGGGTCTATCAGCCAATCAAAGTGCAGGTCATGTGACCCAACAAAGACTGTTGCATCAGCCGGAAATCCTGTATTAAGCTGCAGGTAAGCAGTTACTGACAATACAGTGTACCTAAAAGCAATTTCTAATGAAATAAGGGGAAAAAGTGAGAATCAGTCACTGTGTAAGACAAATATATGGTGTAAATGAAACATTTTCAGTATCATGGGCATGATATACACTGATTAAGAGTATATCCTATGGCCGATATGCTCTACAAAGTCCATGATATATGAACACTATAGAGTAAGTCGAAGCTGTGAAAAGTTGCCTTATATGGTTTTACTCCTCTATAACTTGTAATATGCTAACAAACAACCAAAAAGGTACAATACAATATCTCCCATTTAATTCCATTAACTGTTTAGGTTCACATTATAGAAAAGATTTAAACACTGTGTAACATGAAGAACTATGAAACTTTCACAGTTTTACATTATTTTAATGATTGCTTGTCATTTTAGCTATAAAAATAGCTGCCTAATGAGCAGCAAATTTCCCTTTTTTTTTTTAGAAAACACTGTGCAAAGAGAATCTAATACAAAATTTGTATGATGTGTTTAACCCATTAAAGGGGTTGTCTCACTACAAGGATTGAATTTTATGTTAAAGATCTTGCAAAAACAAGTCACTTTGTAATATATGTCCATTAACAGTATCCTACCAATTCCTAGATATCCCCTCTTGAATGGGCTGCATCAGCTCCCCAGGTGCTATAGCTACAGACTGTTTCAATCTCTCACGATAGGTGCCAGCACTGGTTGCTATAGCTACAGACCTGGCTTCTACTGTAGCCTAGTAGGAGCCAGTAAACACGCCCCTGAATTCAAAATGAAACTAAGAAAACAGGACTGAGGTAAGATGAATCAATGTATTGAGACAACCCCTTTAAGAATGAAATGCATATGCCACAGTGTCCAAGTTCTTGTGAAAGTAACAGGAACTCTTACGAGTTAGAGCGCTACTAGCTCACTCAACATTTGGAATTGGAAAACAAGGTATTTCCCATGCATCTTTTATGTGGAAAATATAGTGTGCCATGCCTAATTTCTGAATTCCTGTTTTTTTTATAGTTCACAACACTGTACACATGCCATGGATCCTCCCATAATAGTGTGCCAACCTCATGTATACCCTGTGAGTCATGATGAACACTACACTGTCACAGAGACAAGCAATTTATTCTAGCCGAAGTGGGGTTAGTTTAGATTTCTACCGGCCTATCCAGTATTATATAAGGTAAGAATAGCCTGGTCGCATAGAGGACCTGTGGACGTTCTTGACATGGCTGTTTTAGTAGATACTTGTGTTCCCCATGGATAACAATACTGGAGCAACAATTCTTGAGCATCTTTGCTTTAATCTCTGCTGTGTCTTTCTCCTGTTATTCCTCTTTCAGAATCTGTAGGCTGGGTGTTACCGATTGGAAGGGGTGGGGGACCTGCATAATCTGACATTGTCCAATAAGGGTGCATTTACATGGTGGAGACCAAATTCCGGTCTTTTTTTGGCTCACAGGGGGACGGCTTTTGTCTGCGGTTTGCGGATTCAAGCCCTCCCCCTTCCACCCAATGTTTTTGTTCCCCCCAAAATCCGGGCAGAAAGAAAATGTTCTAAGTTTTTTCAGAACAAAACGGGGGTAAAAAAAAATCCCCCGGGGGGGAAAAACCATTCGCGTGACCCGGCCACGGATTTTTTCCCTTTAATTTTTGTCTCCCCTCAGGTTTCATGATGCATCCTGTCCTTCCGGCAGACTGTCGGGAATTTTGCTACAGGTCCGTATTTCCCCCTGTATTAACTCAGGTTTCAGTTGTAATTGTTTTTGTTAGGTTTCCTGAAACCGACGGAGATTTATCTAGTAAACAGCAGTTTCATTTTTGTCTGTAAATTTCAAAACAAGATGCCCACTCCCGCCCCGGGGTTGATTCACCCCCGCATCAATGAACAAACAGAGGGGAAAAAAGCTGTAACAGGTCTATGGGGAACCAAAAGAGCCGGAAGGGGGGGTAAATTATTTGAGCCCTTTAAAAAAAAAGATTTAAAAATGCAAAGTTTTGGAAAATGTCTTCATCTAGTGCTCCCTACATTTTGAAAGCTATTCTTTGTAGCGAGACAACCCCTTTAGTGTAAAAGGCTGACAGTTGGTTTATAGACGGCTTTCAAATCCGAAAACTGTCTGTAAATTCAACTGAAAACCTGTGCCGTGGGGTCATGCCCTAAGTGTCAACAGAGTCAGTGTGTGCAGGGACACATTCCTTGAAGACTGAAAAATGTTAAGGGATCTACCTGGTTCCTTTAGGCTTCTGTAATTTATGTTTGCAAAGAGAGCACTTAAAGGAGCCTTCCTCGTCACGGCAAAGGGTAAAATACTGGTTCAGAAAACATGGGGTAAAAAAAGTCTCCCCCTTCACTTAGACGCACTTTTCCGTCCAAAAAAACTGGACGGAAGAATGGCAAGCTCAATTATCTCGGGCAGCCCGCGGGGGGAAAAAAGCCGGGGAAAACTCGTGCATGGGGTGCTCCCCGGGTTTTCCATAGAAGCCGTTGTGCTCATTGAAAGGTTTTTTAAGGGTCGCAAAACCACAAACCCCCTGAAAAACTGGGGCCCCCCTGTGGGGGGAATCCCTGGTAAAGAGTCAGTGGTGCGGGACACTTTCCCCTTAAAACTAAAAAAATGTTTGGGATCTACCTGGTTCCTTTAGGCTTCTGTAATTTATGTTTGGAAAGAGAGCACTTAAAGAGAACCTGTGGCTGCTCCTGTCATGTCTATTTTAGTAAATCTTTGTGTTCCTCATGAAAAAACAATTCTGGAGCATCTGCTCTTATATCTCTGTGTTGTGCTGTTCCTCTGTTATTCCTCCTAGAAATGTATTACTGAATCTGTCAGGTGGGTGTTGCCAATTGGATGTGTCCCTGAACAGCCTGGCACTGTCCAGTGTTGAAGGAGGGGCATACCCTTTGAAAACTGAATTGGTAACACCCATCTGACAGATTGAGTAATACATTTCTAGAAGGAATAACAGAGGAACAGCACAACACAGAAGATGAAACAGGATTGTTATTTCACAGAAAACACAGGTATATACTAAACTAGACATGATAGTAACAGCCACAGGTTCTCTCTAACATAAATTCCACAACACTGATGTAACTCTGGCAGATCCCTTAAAATTCAGTGGGGTCCATCAGGATTTACTGATGTCTATTTCAAAACGAATTCAGTATAGCCGTCATGGCTTAATTATAATGGGAACCCATGACACTAGTGTGGGCAGACTTATAGATTGCTATGGATGCCTTATTACAGATGTGAATCACTCAGAACTTGTACAAAGCCATAATAGGATTATGTACGTGAGGCCAGAACTAAGCCCCATTTCAGGGACATGATTACATATATTTTACTATATGTGTCAAGAACAAGTACTTATCTTACAGGGTTTTTTTTTAGAGTTTTTAGGGTAAGTTCACAAAGCATGGAAACGCTGTAGAGTGAACAGGTGTATCTCACAGAATACAGTAGCAGGCAAATGGATGTGTTATTACAAATCTCATTCACAATTTCTGTTTAGAATATGATCTCCAGTACGGGTTTGTAAATTTCTGCTGCAGATTTATCCCCCCCGATTTCACCCCTTTCAGTTTTGTTGAAGATTGGCAGCAAAATCCTTGACAGAAATATTTTGCCTCTTTTGCAGACGCTTGAAAAAAATATTCTTCAGTAATTGAAGAATGAGTCTTGTGAGCTGTAACTATCTACCGTGTCGCATGCATCCACATCTGTCTGAAATGACTAATGCAGGATAAAACTCATACACATGAAAATCCAGCAAGTTTTACAGATTTTTTTTTTTTTATTAGGTTCACTGAAAAGAGTCCGTGATCTGTCCACAATTTTTGATGTATTTTTATTCAGTCCTCTAAAGCCAGTCTCAAGGACTGAAGCTACCTGGACAGCTCTGTTGTTTACACAGATCGCTTCCTGGATGAGGAACGCGTACATGGAGTACACATGGAACAGAACTAATACTAAACAAATATTACAAATGATATCATGTTTTTCTTCCAATTAACTTCATTTTCAAAAAAGCTAAGAAAACCCCTGTTAAAAGGAAGCCGCCTTAGTAGTCAGCTCATAGCCGTTCCTGAAGACAACTCTTTTAAAGACCCCCCGGTGACATCTCCTGATATGTCTATTTTAGTAAATATATAGGTTTCCTGTGAAATACCAATTCTGGAGAATCTTCTCTCATAACTCTGTATTGTTCTGTTCCCCTCTTACTCCTTCTAGAAATGTATTACAGAATCTGTCAGCTGGGTGTTACCATTCCATTTTTTAACCACTTAATGACCACCCAGCGGCTATAGATGGCGGGCGGTGCAGGTCTTCTTTCTGCAACAACGTCTTTAGATGTCGTTGGACAGGTAGCATACTGTTAATGGACATATATTGCAAAATAACGTGTTTTTGCAATATCTTTAACATAAAAATCAATCGTTGTAGTGAGACAACCCCATTAAAGGCTTTCGCAGACATGAGCTGTTTGGGTATGTTCACACGGCTTATTTGTATTTCTCCCCGGGCGTACATTACGAACGTATCATACGCCCGGGGAGAGAAGTGACATGTGAATTGTTCACGGCGCTTATGCGCCGCTGACAATGCAAATGAATGGGGCCGGCCCCCCAGTGCTTTAGGAGTATGCGCTGAACAGCACGTGCTTCCAAAACACCCGTCGTATTGGGGCGCATACTCTACATGCCCCAATAAGCCGTGTGAACATACCCTTTCTCTCTGTTTTACAGCTTCAAATCCAGGGGAGGGCCTCTCCCTCACTGTAGACTGGTGACATCATAACACCTCCTGCCTGTCCCTGCTCTCCAGTCCTCATTCTATGTGAGCAGTGGGAGAGAGAGGATGTCACAGCTCTGCAGTGCAGAACTCCTGCAATGGTCAGTTCTCATGCCTGGATAGCTGTCACCTCCCTCCACAAGTTACTTGTAACCAGAACACCTGTATTGGTGTAAACAGTTATACATACAGCCTGAACAGATGAAAAAATGTGAGAAATGCAAACTGCTCCCCTCTCTGTTATGAGGCAGGAGGTAGAGGGGGAGCAGAGTGTATAAGGGTGTCTTATATGGGTGGGGGGAGCAGAGTATATTAGGATGTGTTGTATGGGTGGAGGAGCTAAGTGTATAAGGGTGTGTTATATGGGGGGAAGTGAATCTAACAGTTAGAGACTCAGTAATTGTCCAGATACTTCACATAGAGCTATCAATGGAAGAGAAGCATAGAGAACTCAGGCAGCCTTTATTACACAGACACAGTCAACTCCTAGTTTCAATTTCATTTACACAGTTCAGAGGAGAATGCAGGCAGTCAATCACAGCACAAGGGGCGTGTCCCAACCTGAGCTGAACTAAACACTAGGCTTCAGATTTAGTTGTAGACACTTACAGATTAGCTAATAGCTGCTATACTAAATGCTTTAGGTAATACAAACCAAATGCAAAAGTGCTTCTTTTTACTGTTCCTTTAAGGGGTTAAAGAGGTGTATCCCTACACACATTGCCTCTTTCAGCTCTGATTGGACAGTGTCAGACTGTGGAGGGACACCCCCCAGTTGTTGACTCCCATATAACAGATTCAATAATACATGTCCAGAGGAACAACAAAGGTCCATGACAACACAGAGTAATAAGAGAAGAATTGTAAATTCACAGGAAACATAAGTATTTACTAAAATAGACATATAAGAAATTGCCATAGGTTCCCTTTACATGAATATTCAGTTTCTGTTTGCCAGTTAACAAACATAAATACTGCTGATTCCTTTAAAAAAATAAAAATTCAAATAATTTCGATGACATGAACATCAACTATTTTCATAAATATAAGTAGCATCAAATTTGAATGGTTAAAAAACACACACGTAGAACCGAAAATAGATTTTAAGCTGGCACTGTTCACAGTATGAATTTCTCAATATGACGTATTGTGTAACTGCATAAGACTTTACTTTAGTAGTGTGCCTCTCACTCACACTCAGCAGAGGAGAGAAAAAGTGCCAGTGCTGATTAAAGCAACCAGATTTCAGCTTTCAGTTTTGAAAGAGTAGGCAGTGACCTCACAGTCCGCCATTACAATACTAACACTTCTTATAATAAGCACATAGTTATACCTTATTTATCAAATCTTAACACAAAATGCAGCCTTGTTGCAACCAATCCCAATGCAGCTTTGATTTTTCCAATGATGTTTCACAAACTTAAATGGGTTTTCCAAGACTTTGGAAAACCTCTCTACCATCTCCCACTCTGCTAAAACTGAAAATTAAGCCATACCTGCCTCTCCCATCAACACGGTTGCAACACTGTCAGAGCTCCAGTGCCCTTCCTCTTTCAGATCCTTTACTGATGACATCACGTCCATAGATCACGTGATCCTGCATCCAATCTCTAGCCTTAGCAGTCTCATGTCTGCAAACACGGCATGTGACCACAGAGGTCAGTGATTGGCTGTAGAATCATGTGAATCACATAGGGCCTATATGTGTATATGTATATATACATAAATATATATATATATATATATATATATATATAATATATATAAATATATATTTAATATATATCTTATATATAAATGTAACATATATACATATTATATATAAACACATATATATAATAGTATGTATAATATATATATACACAAATGGGGCCTATATATATACACATATATACATATATTTATATATATAGATATATATATATATATACACACCCATGTGTGTGTGTATATATACATATATAAATGTACATATATACATATTTATATATACACGTGGGGCCTATATGTATACATACATACATACATTTATATATATAGATGTATATATATATATATACACACACATGTGTGTGTATATATATATACATACATATATATACAGGTAGTCCCCGACTTACATCGTTCCGACTTACATACGACCCCTAGTTACAAACGGAGACTTATGGGGCGTGGCTGACAATCTACACTGAGTCACACCCCATGATAACCAAGTGCCAGCATGCCACAGCTGCACATGAGATACAGAACGTTAGGTGAAATCTTCTAAAAAAGGGCACAGACCGCAAAACAAATGTAAAAACTGTTCCCTGTACTATCCAAAACTAAAATAAAATGTTTTTGCTGGAGTTACATTTAATAAATATACCTGTTCCGACTTACATACAATTTCAACTTAAAAACAAACCTACAGTCCCCATCCCGTTTGTAACCTGGGGACTGCCTGTATATGTGTATATATATAATAATATATAAATCAAATCTATATATATATATATCATATATATTATATTATAATAATATATAATATATATATAATATATATATAATAATAATAATCTTTATTTCTATAGCCCAACATATTCCGCAGCACTTACAAATTCAAGGGTAAACATACAGTCATTACACAATAAAAGTACTTACAAACATATATAATATATATATATATATATATATACTATATATATATATATATTGCCTAGTAGATCAAATACACAGGGTTGTCCATTTCATCTTGTATATGATATAATTAGTATATATATATTAATATATAAAATATATATATACTATATATATATATAATATATATATATGTTTAAACCAGACTCACATATACAGATATTAACCCATTTAACCAGTCCCTGATCAACGTTCGGTTGATCGGAGTTTTAGCGGTGTATTTATTACAATGTTGGACCACATTAGTTAGCAAGTGCTTATAAGGCAAGAGACAAATTTACACAGGGGTAAATCTAAGAGTATGTTCACGCAATGTATTTTGGCACAATATGTGTGCTGGAGTATGCAGTAAAATACGCTTCAAACAACGTTCACGTTGTTCAGACGACAATGATTTTAGTTGTGTATTTTTCTAAGCTTACTGTACGCGCCATAAAAGAATTCACAAGTGACGCCGTGAAATACAAAAGTATATGAGGCACAAATCTGCCTTGGGCCACTGTGCTCATAAGTGCAATGTGTAAACGAACGCATTGTAAACATATCATTTGGCTCCTTTTACATGTCCCTATACTTGGCCATTTGGAGCACCCCCTAAAAAGAACTTCATCGCTGCCCAATTGTCAGGCAGTGAATGGCAACATGAACGCTGGTCCATCATTCATGTGGTCATCAGTTTTCATTATTGTTGGCAGCACACACCCTGTTTACACAGGAAGACGTCCTGACAACAAACAATGATTTCTTTATAATAGATGCAATCAGCCAAGGAACGAGCGTTTGTTCATCGGCTGATCACGGGGCCTTGTAGGGACTGTTCACACGTCCGATTTTTGCAATCTGTTTTCCACAGCAGAAATTCATGGTAATACCTTGGATTTCCTCCAAGGACATGACAGAGGCCGTATTTGCTTCTGATGTGGATGCAGATTCACAGTGTGAACCACAGCGCAAATGCCCGTCAGATTACATGAGGATTTGAACGAGGAATCCAATTCGGAATCCGCAATGAATTCCTCATTAAAATCCATCGTGTGGACATAGCCTTACACAGGGAAATTATTGGGAACAGCATTTCCACAAACATTTTCTTGATAATCTTCCTGTGTAAAAGACCCGTGAGGCTTTGAACACATGAGGCGACATGTATGAAATCTGGCGTGTTAACGCCAAATTTCATGCGCATAATATTAGTCTAGAGCGCGCCTGATTTGTGAACCTGCTTTACTGCGGGTCATTAATCATTCGCATTCTAGTGCTTGGTACGACATTTCTGGCTCAGATATACCACTTTGAAAGTGGTTTACCTGTTCCAGCAGTAATGCGCCTAGAAATGCCGTAGCAAAGCTATAAATCTGTAGCTTCGCTACCATTCTAGTGCCCCCCCGCACGCCACTCAAGATCGGGCGCATTACAAAGTGCCGCTGGTGCTATGTAATGCGCCCGAGAGTGGCGGTGTGGGAGATTTAAACATGTATGAACGGGGCTGTGCCTGATATCGGGCTGAAAAGACATGATATTTATGACATACATTTTACACATCTGTTTGAATAATTTCACCAAACACCTGCATATGCCTCAGTGCATGTACCTGCATGTGCAACTGTATAGGCGCTGAGCTGCATAAAACTAGCCATTCAATTCATTTGAGGGAAAACAATTGTTCAATACAAGTTTATAATGGAAAAAAAAACGTAAAAAAATAAGTGGACTACACTTTTCAATATGGTTAACCCCTTTCTGACAGACGGTCATAATAATATGGCTCTAGGTTTTTGTCCTCCTCGCCTTCTGAAAGCCATAACTTTTTTATTTTTCCATCTACATAGACATATGATTGCTGCGATCCCGCTACAAAGCTCTTTACCGGCATCAGGACTTAAACATACACCCAATGTCGGTAAGGGGTTAAAGGTGTAATAATATATAACCCGGGGTTTTTCTTTTTCTTTAAAAAATTTTTAAAGGGGTTTTCCCCACACAAAGATTCATCTTAAACCCCAGCCTTTTTTTCCTTTTGGGTTCCCTTTGAATTCGGGGGGGGTTTCGGTTCCCCTTAGGCTTCCCGTAAAAAGCCAGGTCTGTTGCTATACAACGGCTAGAACCAAAACAGGATAGATCAAACAGGTCATTAGCTATAGCGAATGAGAGCTGATGCACCCAACAAGAGGGGAAAATCTCAGAATAGGTAGGACAATGTTTAAAAGGACAAATATTACAAAGGACCTGTTTTTTTTCAAGACTTTAACTTTTTTAAACAATCCTTGTAGTGAGACCACCCCTTTAAGGTGATCTAAAGAAATTTTCATGTTTTTCCCTTTTTGTAATTTGGGGCCCCAAAACAAACCCGGTCTAAATAGATATAGAGGAGGGGTAAAATAAAGACAGTTTTGAAAAGAAAGGGGTTGTCGGCAAAAAATTTTTGACGCATATAACTCACGATTGGGCCGGGCTAGAAAAATTTTTTCACGCCCCAAAAATTTGGGTTTTAATTTGGGACTAAGGGGGTTTGCCCCAAACCCTTTTGGCGCAAATTTTAAAATTTAATTTGGGAAAAAGTCCAAGGGTTGCCCAACAAAAATTGCTTCCAAGTTTTGGGGCCGTCAAAGCCCTGGGTTTTTAATTTTAAACCCCCCTCGGGGGCCAGGGAAAACCGGGCCCCCAATTTTACAGCAAAAAGATTTGGGAAAGGAAAACCGGAAAATTTTAAAAAAGGGTCGGGGCCCAAAGGGGTTTACTCACTACATTTTATTATTTTACCCAAAATCCTGTTTTTTTTGGTTTTTACTTTGGAAATTTAGGGGGTGTTTTTCAGGTTCTATTTGGGGTGCAGTAGAAGGCCAGGTTTTGTAGCAAAAGCAACCAGCCCCTGGCAGCCTTAAATTTGGAAGATCCCCAAAAAGGTCCTTTTAGAAAAGCGACCTGAGGACTGTTGCAGCCCCTACCAAAGGGGGGAAAACTCAGAATAAAAAAGGACACTGTTTAAAGGACACAAATTGCAAAGTTTACCCTTTTTTTTCAAGATCTTTAAAAATAAAAAAAAATCCTTGTAGTGAGGGCAAAAAAAAACCCCTTTTTTAAAAATTTTTTCGCAGGTTTTATATGCACCTTAAACAAATTACGAAAAGGGACAAAACCCCCCTTTAAATTATGCACAGAACCCCCCAAAATTTCCCAAAGTGGTTGAAAACCCAGTTTAATTCCCAAAAACTAACTGGTTCATCACCCCCTTTCAAAGTACTGGCTCAGCTAAACAACATAACTACTTCCATTTTGTTTTAAGATACTTCCCTGTTGGATCTGATATCAAGGGACCTAAACTTCCCTATTGGATTTTATCCCAGTTTTGGGGAAAAAAAAAAAAAAAGGGGGTTTAAAAAAACTGCATTGTGCCGAAAATGGGGCCTTTCCCAAAAAAAAGTTTCACAGAACATTTTAAGATCAATGAGCATTTATTTGTATCTATCAACGTGGGACAAATAGTCATAATTAGTTCTTGCTTTTCAATAGGCAATAGGGAATTACTGTAGAAATTGTGGTATTAAACCGCCATAAATTAAAGGCGTTTTCCCAACAAAATCTTGGATGACATATTGATAGGATATGGCATCAAAAATTGAAAAGGTTTTTGGGTTCCCCCTTTTGGGGCCTGCAACCCCTCTCTGAAACGGGGCACCGGAAGTTGTTTGGGTTTAGAACCCAAGAGGGCCCGCGCACGACCCGGGCTCTCCTTTTTGTTTTAAAGCGAGCTCCCAAATAAAAGGTGAGAGCTGTGTTTGGCCCTACTGGGAGCTCCAATAGAACAGAATTTGGGGAGTCGGGGTTTCAAGCGCCCAAACCCCTAGATATTCTGAGCCGATACTTTTGGGGGCCCGTTCATCATTAGGTCAAGGGGCCCCAAACCCCTGGGGGGGGAGTTTCGAACCCTTTTTCATAAAAAGTCCTGGTGAGAAAAAACCCCTTCATTGCAAACATTTTTATAAAAACATCCCCGTTAATAATGTATAAAGTGCTCCTTTCATTAAAACCCCAAATAGTTAAATTTAATTTAAAAAGTTAAAAAAGATGCCCTTGAGGAAAATTTTGCACAAGGCCAATTATGCCCTACAAAGCAATCCCTGCCCACTGTGTGGCACCGTTGTTTTCCCCCAAAGCCATTTTTTTTTTTTCTGTAAGATGGGAAACCCTTTTTCAATCCTTTAAATTTTCAATAAAACCTTTTTTAAGCTTAAAAGGAATAGTGTGGGCTTGTAGAATTTTTATATAATTTCAATATGTTTAAAAAAGAGATCCCAAAACAAGATCCCGCTTTTAACCCAAAAATTGGCTTGGAAAAAAGCAAAAAAAAATAAGGCAAGTTTACAAAGGCTTAAAAAGGGGGCCCTAATTTCCCGTCCCCTAATTTCGCGCTTTTAGTCCGGGAAATTAAAGGGTGGAATACGTCCCAAATTTATTACGGGAATTTCCCCAGTTCTCATAAGGGGAAATATTTGGGTTATGTCTCCCTCCCCCCCCCCGTTCCAAAAATATGCCGGGGGGGAGTAATTTAAAATGTAATTACCACGGCGGGATACGCGCCGCTGGGAAAAAAATCTATGGGGCCCCGAGGTTTCCCGGCCCCCCCCCGGCCCCCTTTCCCCACGGGGGTAATTGCGGGGCGTAATTACACCCCGCAAATAAGCCATGTGAACATAGCCTAACAGTAATGGGCTCCATTTATTAAAACGGTCTAATATTAAAACCGTCTTTGTTGCCCATAGCAACTGCTCTGAAAAATGAAAGCTCTCCCGTGATTTGGTTGCTATGGGCAACAAAAGGGCGTTTTAAAACCCTTAAAATAGTTTTTTCTAATGAACCTAAAATTTAACAAAAAATTTCATTTTAGGGGACATTTTTACATGGGTGGGCATAGGAAAGGAAAACTAAGAACCCTCACAGGACGCCGCCCCCCAAAAACTTATTAAATAAGATATTTGGGGCAAAGTCACCCCGCTTTAAAGAGAAAATATGCCTCTCATGATTGTATTTCACATAGCCCCCAATACCACACGTGTTTAAAATCATTTTTTTAAACCAAAATCTTAAACCCTCAAGCAGAGTTTATTTAAAAATGGGGGTTTTTTGTTTTCCCGGGGAAAGCTTGGGGTTTAAGGGAAAAAAAACACCCAAACCCCGGGTCCCACACATGAAAATTCTTAAAGGCAAATTTTTGCCTAAATTTTTTACACTCAAATTTTTAAAAACAAGACCAGGTAGGTTTACCCTTTAGGGGGGAATTTTAAATTAAGCAAAAGGGGGGGACAACCTTGGATGGAAACCCGGCTGATCAAAAAACTTTTTTACATAGCAAATAACGTAAAAAAAAAGGGTTTGGGCAACTTAAAAATAGATTTTTTGTATGGGTGGGAAACCCTTTATTTAAAGGGAAACCCGTCCCCCTTTTTAACCAAAGCTATAAGAAATTTTCTTGGTTGGGATGTTAACAGCGGAAAAGGGCCTGAGCAGATTGATAATAGTTTTTGCATTGAAAAAAAACGGGATAAAAAGGGCCTTTTCCCCCCTACAAGGATTGCTTTTTGTTTAAAGACTTGCAAAAACAAAAAAATTTTGCAATTGTGTCCATTAACCAAATGTTCCCAAACCCAAATTTCCCAATAAACCCCCCTTGTATAGGCTGCATCATTTTTTCAAAACCACATTGCTACAAACCTGTTTGATCTATCCTGAAAAGGGGTGCCCCACTGGTTACTATAGCTACAGACCCGGCTTCTACCTTTCACCTAAAAGGGAAATCCGAAATAAGCCCCCCGAATTCAAAGTGAAACCCGGAAAAAAAAGGACTGAAGGGAAAGGGGGAAAGGGGGGCAAAAGTAGTAAGACAAAAAACCCCCTTTTAAAAACTTTTCCCGTAGGCGGTGTTTTCATATTAACAAAGGGAAACTCTGTATGATATTATTTCAAGGGCAGGCGTAAAACCCCAGTAGGACCGTTCCCCCTGGACTCCCCTTTATCCCACCCAACAAAAAAAGTTAAATAGACTGTTAAAGGGGGACAAACTTTGCAAAATTGGAACCCAAAACACCAGGTCTAAAATAATTAGAAGGAGTTTAAAAATACAACGAAAGAATAAAAAATGTTATGCAAACCAAAAAAATTTTTCTCATAAAAAACCAACATTGGTGCCCTAGGGGGTCTTGGGGGCAAACTTTTTTTGACCTGTTTCGCACCCAAAAAATTTTTTTACAATTTTAAAAAATGCGTGCCCGGGCAAAATTGGCTAAAAAATTTTTAAACAAAAAGCTTGGGTTTTTACATCATAGAACAGTTTAGCTGGGAATTTTTTTTGGCCCCCAAATATGGCAAAAAAAAGGCGCAGAAAAGTTTAATAAAGTCGCCCCAAGTTCTAAAATGAATCTTTCCCCCCAAAAAGTTCATAATCTACTCAGCTTTCCCCCTGCGCTATAACCAATTTTTTTAAAATAACATTTAAAAGTGACCAGTTTTTTCCCTTTTTGGGGGAAAAGGTTTTTTCCCTTTCCAATTTTAGCACATGCCCGGGCTTTTTAAACCTCTAAAAATTTCCCAAAGCCCCGTTTAAAAACATGTTTTGTCTCCAAGCGATCTCTGAGAAAAATTTCCCCAAAACCTCCCTAAAGGGGCTACAGGGCAAAAAATTTTTCTCTTTTATATACATTTTTGGGCTGTTTCACATAAAAAGTTTTTTTGTGCTGGGTACAAGAACATGAATACTGATATGGAGTCACAAAAAGAGAGAATGGTGACAAATAATTATTATAGTCATTGTACCTCAATGCAGAGAACCCCCTTAATCATAACCAAGCTGTTTTTTCTGGAATCTCTAAACGGTTGTACGACTTATTTTTCATTCAAAAACCCCAGTAAACGGGGGTTTTTATTCTAAAAGAAAGTAAACCTTCGTTCTGGGACATGTGTACACGCCCCTTTGGTTTGAGGCAATAAAACTGGTATCACACATGCACAATACACCTGTGTGTCCTCAGCTTCACATCCAAATAGCATTAACTAAAGTGTATTCATTATAAATGATTTTATAATTTTATATATTTATTATTTTAAATAAAAATATAAATAATTTTATAAAAATAAATATATAATGTAAATTTTTAAATTTTTATTATAAAAATTTAAAAATAAAAAAAAAATATATTATATAATGGAATTTTTTTATATATAATGAAAATTAAAAAAAAAAATAAAATATTATATATTTTTAAAAATTTTATATATATATATTTAAAATTATATAAAAAAATATCACCAAAGCATCATGCAGACAGCACAATCCCCCTTTTATCATTGCCGAAAAAACAAACGGCCCTAAGTCTCTTTAGAAATAATATTGACCCTATTTGGGTCTGGGGGCAAAGGATCTATACATTCAGCGAAAGGGTTGAAGTAAATTTTAAAAAATAAGTTCTAACGATATAGAGGGGAAATGAAAGTACAGTATTTTAAGAAACCGCCTTGCATAGCATTTCTTTGGCGCATTCAAAAATGCTTTTTTTTTGCCCCAAAGAGCCCAAGTTTTGGGTACGACAAAAAATTAAGAACAGGGCACAAAGATTTTTTGCCTTAAAGGATTGTCTCACTACATTATTTTCCCCTTACCTCAAACCTTTTCTTGGTTACATTTTGAATTCAAAGGGGTTTCTGGCTCCTATAGGCTGCAGGAAGCCAGGTCCCGGGACTATAGCAACCCGTGCTGGCAGCCTATCAGGAAGATTAAAAAGGTTGACTATAGGGGACCCTGAGGAGCTGATGCAGCCCATAAAAGAGGGGATATCACAGAACAGGTAGAACACTGTTAATAGACATTTATTGCAAAGTGACTTGTTTTTGCAAGATCTTTAACATAAAAAGCAATCCTTGTAGTGAGACAACCCCTTTAAAGCACGCCGGAAAACTGGTGCAGCCTGGTTCACCCAATGATCTTTATATAGCGCCAATATATTCCGCAGCACTTTACAATGCAGCTTTATTTGCTATATGTTAAAAATCCACTTTGACTACCATCGTGAACAATGATTCACTGTAATGCCCATTTAACATATTAGTTGCGGATTCTCAGTACTCGGTCAAGCGTGTAAAAAATCCTTCACATTGTTATAATGAATTGTTTGATTTATGCGACACAGTTAACAGGTAATTATCATGCGCTGATCCAGAAAATATGTAATTGTTTTTAGGGAAAAAGTTTACATCTACGGACAGCTTAAGCGGTTTATCTTATATACTACTGCCATATACATTCCTTCAATGTTACCGTCATAAAGAATGCCCTCCCTTCTATTCCCATAAGTCAATACATGATATTAAACACTGTCAAGAGCGTTATCAAACACAAACACGACTGAGGTTTCCAAGCTGCGTAGTGTGCTGGTGCCCTATGTGCTTCAGGACATGAGTCAGGGCTGCACCTGTTCGGGTTTATGTCACAGTGACAGCACAAGACACTTCTCAACTATCTCTCCTCTGCCCAATGCTTGGAGCCCTCTACACATTGCAAAGGAGAAACACACCTCCTCAAGAAAATAGCCAGGACAAACCGCATTACACACATTTCTCTTTACAGTTCATGGCATTATGGTGACGGGGCACTGCACTGTAATACTGATATATTGTACAGTGTATGAGACATCAGCTGGCAAATGGGGATTCTCCCATAACGTCTATCCTGCTTGGGTACAAGCTGTACCTATGCTACACTTATATCTGCTAATATCATTCAGACATATATAAGTAGGGATCACAATAGCAGATATTAGTCTAAGACCCTATTGAAACCAGTTATTACTATGTTGTATCTCCCTTTACGACAAACATAACTTGGATACCCCCATTTACCTCTGTGTAATAAATCCTTGCAGTCATTTCACCTCTTTATACTGATATAAACCATCAGTTTACATATAATGATATCTCCAGGAGTTGCGCCAAATGACAAATTCAGCTCAACTACATCTCTACTTCAGGTGTCAAGTGACTTTGAAGTCAAATGTTGTGTATTACTGTAGCAATCAATAGAACCCTGCATAGATATTTAGATTCCAAAACCATAATAGTAAAGTAAAAACATCATAAAAAGACAAACCAGGTAGAAATATAGTACAATGACCTTTAATGAGAGCAACATACAATACTGTTGGGCTTGGAAATGTGCAAAGAGCTGATCTAATGGTGGCTCGGCATGCTGTGAGGTGGATAGGAATTCCTTGTTGTTGACATATGAGAACTCATCCCCCATAGAACTATGACATAGGCTTCCCCAGGGGCTTATTCCAAAGGAAAAGCCCTATGCTATGTATTACTATGAGAAGTGATCAATTAACCTGTATGTTCCCCACCAGGAGACTCCTTCCTTTCCTGTTCTGTTATAGCTTTGACTGCTACGGACTTCATTATCTACTACTAAAAGGTTTTAGCAATGCCCAAGTAAATCAATGGGGAAGTTAAACTAGATAGGGGGAATGAAAAATTGCTCAGGGACAATCTTCTGGCCAGAAAGCTGCCTGAACCAGCAGGACTGCTTCAGTTAATTGATTACCTTCCAGAGCAGTACTTAGCTGTATGCAGGCAGTGGGAAACATCTGTTCTCCAGCTAGATGACTTGTTCTATCATGATGCCACCTTATTCATGGCCATCATCATTAACCGTTATGGTCACTAGGTAGAAGAGCGAAGAATTCAAGCGATAACCTCTTAGAGGCTGATTATTTCTGGTGGTAAGCTTTTGAGAGTACTAGCATTCTTCAGATATAATGTTATTCATCGACTGCGTTCTATACAGTACAACATTATACTATGATCTCTAGGTAAAAAGTGCAGAAATCAGATGTTAACCTTTAGAGGCTGAGTAGATTTGATTGAAAGCTTTTAAAAGTACTAGCTCTCTTCTTCAGACATAATGTTATTCATCGACTGCTTTCTATACAGTACAACATTATACTATGATCACAAGGTAAAAAAGGGCAGAAATCAGATGTTAACCTTTAGAGGCTAACTGAGTAGATTTGATTGTAAGCTTTTAAAAGTACTAACTCTCTTCTTCAGACATGATGTTATTCATCGACTGCTTTCTATACAGTACAACATTATACTATGATCTCTAGGTAAAAAAAAGTGCAGAAATCAGATTTTAACCTTTAGAGGCTAACTGAGTAGATTTGATTGTAAGCTTTTGAAAGTACTAGCTCTCTTCTTCAGACATGATGTTATTCATCGACTGCTTTCTATACAGTACAACATTATACTATGATCACAAGGTAAAAAAGTGCAGAAATCAGATGTTACCTTTTAGAGGCTAACTGAATAGATTTGATTGTAAGCTTTTGAGAGCACTAGCTCTCTTCTTCACATGTGATGTTACTAATCTACTGCTTTTTGTGGCTAACATGGTACATTATACTATGGTCACTAGGTAGAAGACTAAAGAAATCAAACAATACCGTTTAGAGGTTGAGTAGATTTGATGGTAAACTTTTGTGGGTACTACCTCTCTTCTTCAAACATGACTGTTTTCTATAGCTAATACAGTACAGCATAATACTATGGTCACTACCCTGTTTCCCCGAAAATAAGACACCCCTGAAAATAAGACATAGTGCAATTTTTTATTCAATTCAGAGTTTGGCTGCTTATGCTGATGTTTGTGATGAAATCACTGCAGTATATTAATACATGTTGATGTTTTGTTCAACAATAAATGTGAATTATTGTTCATAGAAAAATAATACATCCCCTAAAAAGAAGTCTTAGCTCATCTTTAGGAGCAAAAATCAATATAAGACACGGTCTTATTTTCGGAGAAACAGGGTAGGTAATCAGGCAATACCTTTTAGAGGCTGAATAGATAGTGATCTTTAGAGAATACTACCTTCACAAATGATGTTACTGTCTACTACTTTCTATGGCTAATATGGTACAACATTATACTATGGGCACTAGGTAAAGGAGTGAAGAAATCAAGCGATACCTTTTAAAGGCTGAGTATATTTGATAATAAGCTTTCGAGAGAACTAGCTCTCTTCGCCATACATTTCCTGGGCTAACATGGTCTAAGTTCTATTAGAGATGGGTTCTCCATGTCAACTTTGGACTTAAATTCTAAAATGAAGTGAACTCATTCTAACCTTTAACCCCTTCAGCCAGATTCTCCTCTTGAAGGTCGTTCGCATTCCTACACCTGTCGACAGATGTAACGAATTTTCCTATAACCTGCTGTAAATTTCCGGTACCAATATATTCCATAGGATTGGCTGAAATTTCAATTGTTCGATTGTTTTTCTGGATGTTGCCTTAATTCACCATTTTATGACAGCTAAATGGATACAGAAAAACATTACATCTATTACTCTGTACACGGGGCAATGGGAAGTGGAAACCATTCTTCTTCCCATCCCCTATAGCAGGGGTGTCAAACTCATTTTCACCGTGGCCCACAAGAGCATTGTGATTGCCCTCAAAAGGCCATTGGAGGGTGACTAGGTGTTGGTAGGGCTGTCAGAGCTGTGCCACCACCTGTGAGTTGCACACCAGTTGTGTCTATGCTCTTGGGAGCAACATGAAAGAGTATGGTGGGCCAAATTTGGCCCTCGAACCTTGAGTTTGACACCTGTGCACTATAGAAAAATCACAACACTTACGGAAGCATTATAGGTGTGCAGACCCCATTGCTGGAGAACTCAAGGATGAAGAGGTTAAAGGCTCTGGGTTCTCGAAATGACAGTCTCACCAAGTTCCTACACACTCTACTTTGTTTGTCCTCCCAGACATCCATCTGGAATCCCATCCACCGGGTTAACCCCGGCACTGCTGGAGAGACCAGCCGCTCCAGCAGTGCAGTGTTCATTTTGCAATCACAAAACATTAAAAGAACACAAAAATAAAAAACAATGACATAAAAAGAACAAACAACATAAAACATGAACATATCTCTTTTTTCACATCCATGAGGTAGATTCTTCCTGCTCTGCCAACGAAATAAGACAGCAACACAATAGAAAGCCTTAAAGCTTAGTGAACGTCCTCTTACCTTAATTTAAGAAGAAGTGAAACTATACAGAAATAAACACTTGCCTAATAAAATGTATACATCCTGCGAGTCATGGGCACCGCCCAAATTTAAAGAAATAACTTTAATATAAAGACATCCATTTCCTTTTCGTCAATACAATAAAAATATCTCTTTGACCCTTGTATTGCCAATGATCCAGTTTGTTGTGACAGTTCCTTAAAAGGGATCCTATAACAAGCAATCCTCGTGAGAGTTGTGATTCTTGCCTGGGGGATCTAGATGGTATTCTAGCATTGTACCTTCACAGTTCAAAAGGGATTCACTGGGACACTTGTCCTCTTTGAAGCAGACCTGACTAGTCCTGTCTTTGGCCAGCTGAGCAGCATCTGATTCTTCATTGTACACGCTGTTCCCATTGCTCTGGGGGTATCCATTGGTGTAGAGCTTGGTGCTTGCCTTCTTCATACACAGCAACTCTTGGAAAGCGTATCTAAAGTCTGGACTCCTGCAGTAGATGAGCGGATTGAAGGCAGAGTTGACATAGCCCACCCAGTTCAAGAAGGTGTAAACGTTGACTGGGATGACATCTTTGTAAATCACCTGGACAATGTTGACGATGAAGAAAGGGAGCCAACACAAGGTAAAAGTGCCCATAATAATGCCCAGTGTCTTCAGTGCTTTGTGCTCCTTCAAGCAAAATTTGGAAGTCCTCCTGTTTACCACCTTGCCATTGGCATCTTGTTGGTTGTGAAACCTCCCTTCGCACTTGTCAATCTTCTTGAGCTGCTTCTTGGCCTCCTGGAAGACCCTGAAGTAGACAAAGATCATGACCACCAGGGGTAGGTAGAAGGAGATGATGGAGGAGGATATTGCATAAGCAGTGTTGGTGTAGAAGTAACAGCAGGTCTCCAACTTGTAGCATGCCTCCGCTTTGGGGTCAGTAGTCCTATACCAGTGCATGTTAATGGGGAGGAAGGAGGTGAGGATGGACACCACCCAAACTAAGAGGATGACAATCCTGGCTTTGCACTTGGTCAACAGGCTTTGATACCTAAATGGAGAGGTGATGGCAAAGTATCTGTCCACTGCTATCACACAGAGTGTCTCGATGCTGGCAGTCACACATAGGATGTCCACCGAGGTGAAGAACTCGCACCACAAGTTCCCAAACTCCCAGGTGTCCATGATGATGACACTGGCCCCCAGGGGCACCACGATCATGCCCATCACCAAGTCCGCACAGGCTAAGGACGTGATGAAGTAGTTGGTGACTGTCTGGAGTCTCTGGAACTTGGCTATAGCGGTGATCACCAGGATATTCCCAAAGACTATGACCAGCACGATGACGGACATCAGGATGCCCATGCCCACCATCCAGGCATCCGAGACCCTCTCCGAGGTGGCATTGGAGCTGTTACTACTCGGCGTTGGGCTATAAGCGGTGGTGGACGGATCCATAACGCAGCACAACTTTTCTGATGGAAGTCACTCGTCGTCAGCCAGCGCTGGAGGTAGTGTCTTCCTGCATGTAGAAGCCTGTGCCGCAGTCACCCGTAGGGCAGGCGCTGTTGCCCGGTGTCGGTCATCTGTTCCAGTGGTGACAGTGAGATAAGGATGCAGCTCTGCGCCTCCCGCCGCTGACACTCACTGCTAGTTCTGAACAGTTCTCCCTGCTCAGTGCTTTTATGAACACCCCCTCGTGACGTCACAGGCGCCAGCCAATCCCGGGAGAGGATGTGTCGTTCCGGACAACTTGTGGTGTCCTCTTCGCTGAGAAGTCGGTGTCGTGTGTGCTCTCACTCACACTCACACGTGTATTCTGTCCCAGCACCCCAATACAGCTCCTCATTACTACTCACACTCACACGTACATTCTGTCCCAGCACCCCAATACAGCTCCTAATACTACTCATCACCAACGGACTTACTGTCCCTGCACCCCAATACAGCTCCTCATTACTACTCACACTCACACGTGCAGTTCTGCTGTTCACAGCCCACCCCCAATACAGCTCCTCATTACTACTCACACTCACACGTGCACTCTGTCCTAGCACCCCAATACAGCTCCTCATTAAGACTCACACGTGCACTCTGTCCCAGCACCCCAATACAGCTCCTCATTACTAACCTCACTCACACTCACACGTGCATTCTGTCCCAGCACCCCAATACAGCTCCTCATTACTACTCACACATGCACTCTGTCCCAGCACCCCAATACTGCCTCCTCAGTTATCTACTCACACTCACACGTGGAGTGTCGTTCCCAGCACCCCAAATACAGTGTCCTCGATGTGACTACTCACTCTCACACTGTGCATTGTGTTTCCCTTGCACCTCAATACAGGCTCCTCATTATCTACTCACATCACACGAGCATTCTGTCCCAGCGCCCCAATACAGCTCCTCATTTACTAGAGCGACACTCACACGTGCATTCTGTCCCAGCACCCCAATACAGCTCCTCATTACTACTCACACGTGCATTCTGTCCCAGCACCCCAATACAGCTCCTCATTACTACTCACACTCACACGTGCATTCTGTCCCAGCACCCCAATACAGCTCCTCATTACTACTCACACTCACACGTGCATTCTGTCCCAGCACCCCAATACAGCTCCTCATTACTACTCACACTCACACGTGCATTCTGTCCCAGCACCCCAATACAGCTCCTCATTACTACTCACACTCACACGTGCATTCTGTCCCAGCACCCCAATACAGCTCCTCATTACTACTCACACTCACACGTGCATTCTGTCCCAGCACCCCAATACAGCTCCTCATTACTGCTCTCACTCACACTCACACGTGTATTCTGTCCTAGCACCCCAATACAGCTTCTCATTACTACTCACACGTACATTCTGTCCCAGCACCCCAATACAGCTCCTCATTACTACTCACACTCACACGTACATTCTGTCCCAGCACCCCAATACAACCTGATAGCTCACTCATTACTAGACCTGCACTCACACTGTGACCACTCTGACCCAGCACCCAAATACAACTCCTCCTTACTGCTCTCACTCACTCGTGTTATACTGTCCCATGCACCCGATTAGCAGCGCTGCATTACTACTCACACTCACACGTGCATTCTGTCCCAGCACCCCAATACAGCTCCTCATTACTACTCACACTCACACGTGTACTGTCCCAGCACCCCGCAATACTTACAGCTGGTCATTACTAACCTCACTCACACTCACACGTGCATTCTGTCCCAGCACCCCAATACAGCTCCTCGCATCTACTACTCACACTCGCACGTACATCGCCAGGCACCCCAATACAGCTCCTAATACTACTCACACTCACACGTGTAATCTGTCCCAGCACCCCAAAACAGCTCCACATTACTACTCACACTCTCATGTTCACTCTGTCCCAGCACCCCAATACCGATACATCATTAACTTAGATTCTCACACTCACACGTGGCACATTCTAGTCCACGAGCCACCCCAAATTACTAGCTCCTCATTAATGCTCACACTCACATCACACGTTGTATCTGTCACTCCTAGCACCCAATACAGCTTCTCATTACTAATCGCACACGTGATGTCTGCCCAGCACACAATTCAGCGTCCTCATTACTACTCACCCACCTCAACCCGTATTTCTGTCCCAGCACCCCAATACAGCTCCTCATTACTAACCTCACTCACACGTGCACTCTGTCCCAGCACCCCAATACAACTCCTCATTACTGCTCTCACTACACGGGTATTCGCTGTCCTCAGCCACCCCAAATACGCCTCCTCATTACGAACCTACTCACACTAGTGTATTCTGTCCAAGCACCCCAATACAGCTCCTCATTACTACTCACACTCACACGTGCATTCTGTCCCAGCACCCCAATACAGCTCCTCATTACTGCCCTTACTCATTCTCACACGTGCACTCTGTCCCAGCACCCCGGGTGCAGCTCTATCATTACTGCTGCCTCAGTCATCTACTCACACGTGTATTCTGTCCTAGCACCCCAATATCGTCTTCCTCTATTACTACTCAACACGCAACGTATCATTCTGTCCAGCACCCAATACAAATCCTCATTACTACTCACACTCACACGTGCATTCTGTCCCAGCACCCCAATACAACTCCTCATTACTGCTCTCACTCACACGTGTACTGTCCCAGCACCCCAATACAACTCCTCATTACTACTCACACTCACACGTACATTCTGTCCAAGTCACCCCAAATGCAGCTCATCAATTCAATACTCACACTCCAGTGTCGCTATTCTGTACCAAGCACCCCTCAATACAGCGTTCACCTCATTACTCTAACCTCACTCACATGTCACACGTGATTCTGGCCCGAGCACCCTCCAATCTGCTCTACATACTACTCACACTCACACGTGTTTTCTGTCCCAGCACCCCAATACAGCTCCTCATTACCTAATCACAACTCACACGTACATTTCTGTTCCCAGCACCCAATACAACTCCTCATTACTACTTCACACTCAACACGATGCATTCTGTACCAGCACCCCAATAGAGCTACTCATTACTACTCAACATTCACTCGTGCATTCCTGTCCAAGCACCCCATTACAGCTTCTTCTTAGAATGCCTCTCAACTCACACTCACAGTGTTATTCTGTCTCCCAGTCTAGCACCCGCCAATACAGCTTCTACATTACTACTCCGCACGTAACATTCTGTCCAGAACCCAATACAAATCCTGCATTACTGCTCTCACCACACGTGTTATTCTGTTCCAGCACCCCCAATACAGCTTCCTCATTGGAAATCTTACTCACACTCACAGGTGCATTCTGTGCTTAGGCACACCCCAATACAGCCCCTCATTACTAACCGTCACTCAACTCACAGTGCATTACTGTCCCCAGCACCATAAATACAGCTCCCTCATTATACTCAACAATCACACGGTGGCTCAGGTCTTGTCCTAGCACCCCAATACTAGCCTCTTCATTACTAACACCTCCAATTCACACTCACCACGTGCATTTCTGTCCCAAGCACCCCAATACAGCTCCTCATTACTATTCACAATCACATGTGCATACTGTCCCAGCACGCCCAATACAGGCTCCTTCATTACTTTTCACATCTCACACGTGCATTCTGGTCCAGCGCGCACCCCAATACAGCTCACTCATGTATTGCTTCTCACACTCTCACAACGTGTACTGTCCCAGGCACCCATACAGCTCCTTCATTACTACTCAACTCACACGGCATTCTGATCATACCCCAAATTCAGCTCCTCGATTACTAACTCAATCACACCAAAAGTTGCATTCTGTCCCACTCAACCCGCAATACAGCTCCTCATTACTAAGCGCTAGATTCACAATCCATTTGCCATTCTGTCCAGACCGCCCAATACAGTCTGCATACTACTCCACACGTACATTCATGTCCATGCACACCCACTACAACTCCTATTATCCTAACTCACGTACACTCACACATGCACATGTCCCGAGTACCCCATTACAGCTCCTCATTACTTACTCACAATCACACATAATTCTGTCCCAGCACCCCAATAAAGCTCCTCATTACTAACCGCTCATTCACACTCAGAACCCGTGCGATTCTGTCCCAGCACCCCAATACGAGCTCACATCATTACTACTCACACTCACTCGTGCATTCTGGTCCCAGCCCCCATTACAGCTCCTAAATACTATACCTTCACTCACACGTGCATTCTGTCCCCCCCCCAGCACTACCGCCCAATAGAGCTCCTCATTATAATCCATCACTGTCACACTCACACGTTCATTCTGTCCCAGCACCCCAATACAGCTCCTCATTACTAACCTCACTCACACTCACACATGCACTCTGTCCCAGCACCCCAATACAGCTCCTCATTACTAACCTCACTCACACTCACATGTGCCAATTCTGGTCCCTATGCACCCCCAACTACCAGACTCACCTCGATTTCTACGATCACTCACACGTGCACTCTGTCCTAGCACCCCAATACAGCTCCTCATTAAGACTCACACGTGCACTCTGTCCCAGCACCCCAATACAGCTCCTCATTACTGCCTCACTCACACTCACACGTGCATTCTGTCCCAGCCACTCCGCCAATACGATGTCACCTAATTAACTAAACCTCACTACACACGTGCAACTCTTTCCCAGCACCCACGCCAATTACAGCGCTCCTCATTACTACTCACACATGGAAATTCATGTCCAGCACCCACCAATACGCTCACTTCATTACTGCTCTCACTCAAACTCACACTTGCATTCTGTCCCAGCACCCCAATACAACTCCTCTGATTCCTACTCACGCTAGTGTGCATTCTGTCCCAGCACCCCAATACAGCTCCTCATTACTACTCACACTCACACGTGCATTCTGTCCCAGCACCCCAATACAGCTCCTCATTACTACTCACACTCACACGTACATTCTGTCCCAGCACCCCAATACAGCTCCTCATTACTGCTCACACTCACACGTGTACTGTCCCAGCACCCCAATACAGCTCCTCATTACTAACTTCACTCACACGTGCATTCTGTCACAGCACCCCAATACAGGCTCCTCCATTAGGCTTACTCCTCACACTCCCACGTGCATTCTGTCCCAGCACCCCAATACAGCTCCTCATTACTACTCACACGTGCATTCTGTTCCAGCACCCCAATACAGCTCCTCATTACTGCCCTCACTCACACTCACACGTGTATTCTGTCCCAGCACCCCAATACAGCTCCTCATTACTGCCCTCACTCACACTCACACGTGTATTCTGTCCCAGCACCCCAATACAGCTCCTCATTACTAACCTCACTCACACTCACATGTGCACTCTGTCCCAGTACCTCAATACAGCTCCTCATTACTGTCTGCCCTCACTCACACTCAGCTCACACTTGTACGTCGTCCCAGCACCTAATTACAAATCTCCTATGTACTAACTCTCACTCATCTCTCACACGTGCACTCTTCCAGCAGCCCCAATACAGGTCGTCGATTACTACTCACACTCACACGTGTGCACTCTGTCCTTGCACCCCAATACAGCTCCTCATTAAGACTCACATGTGCACTCTCTCCCAGCACCCCAATACAGCTCCTCATTACTGCCCTCACTCACACTCACATGTGTATTCTGTCCCAGCACCCCTATACAACTCCTCATTACTTCCCTCACTCACATTCACATGTGTATTCTGTCCCAGAGACCACATACAGATCTCACTGTCATTACTAAAAACTCATCTCACACTCACACGTGTATTCTGTCCCAGCACCCCAATACAGCTCCTCATTACTGCCCTCACTCACACTCACACGTGCACTCTGTCCCAGCACCCCAATACAACTCCTCATTACTGCCCTCACTCACACTCACACGTGCACTCTGTCCCAGCACCCCAATACAGCTCCTTATCACTGTCTGCCCTCACTCACACCCAGCTCTCACGTGCATTGTGTCCCAGCACCCCGATACAGCTCCTCATCACTGTCTGCCCTCACTCACACTCAGCTCACACTTGTATTCTGTCTGTCCCAGCACCCGCGCAAATACAACTCATGTCATTGACTAACGCGCACTCACCAATCACACGTGCATTCTGTACTATCACCCCAATACAGCTCCTCATTAAGTCTCACACGTGCACTCTGTCCCAGCACCCCAATACAGCTCCTCATTACTACTCACACTCACACGTGCATTCTGTCCCAGCACCCCAATACAGCTCCTCATTACTAACCTCACTCACACTCACACGTGCACTCTGTCCCAGCACCCCAATACAGCTCCTCATTACTGCCCTCACTCACACTCACACGTGCACTCTGTCCCAGCACCCCAATACAACTCCTCATTACTGCCCTCACTCACACTCACACGTGTATTCTGTCCCAGCACCCCAATACAACTCCTCATTACTGCTCTCACTCACAGTAACAAGTGTATTCTGTACCAGAACCCCCAATTACAGCTCCTCTCCCATTACTAAACTCTCGAACTATCAACGTGTATTCTGTCCAGCACCCCAATACTCGCTCCATGCGACTTACTGGCCCTCACTCACAATCACTACGTGCAACCATGTCACCAGACACCCAATACAGTCTCCTCCATTATGCCACCTCCTCACTCATACACATGCACTATTGTGCACAGCACGCCCCAATAGACAACTCATCATACTGCTCCTCACTCAACTCCACGTGCACACTCTGTCCCAGTACCCCAATACAGCTCCTTATCTCTCACTGCTGCCCTCAACTCTACACCCTAGCTCTCACGTTTGCATTGTGTCCAGCCCGCGATTAAAAGCTCCTCATCACTGTCTGCCCTCACTCACACTAAGCTCACATGTGCATTCTGTCCCAGCACCCCAATACAACTCCTCATTACTGTCTTCCCTCACTCACACTCAGCTCACACTTGTATTCTGTCCCAGCACCCCAATACAACTCCTCATTACTTACCTCACTCACACTCACGTGCATTCTGTCCCAGCACCCCAATACAGCTCCTCATTACTGCTCTCACTCACACTCATCTCACACGTGCATTCTGTCCTAGCACCCCAATACAGCTCCTCATTATTGCCTTCACTCACACTCACTGTCATGCTGTCCCAGAACCCCCAGCCAGCTCCTCCTCACTGCCCTCACTCACACTCCTACTTGCACTCTGTCCCAGCACCCCAATACAGCTCCTAATTATTGCCCTCACTCACACTCATACGTGCGTTCTGTCCCAGCACCCAAATACCAACTCATTACTGCTCTCACTCGCACTCAGCTCACACGTGTATTCTGTCCCAGCACCCCAATACATCTCCTCATTACATGCCTCGACGTCACAACTCGCCACACGTGCATTCTGTCCCAGCTCAACCCCATACAGCTCCCATTATTGGCCCTGGTGGTTCGACGCACAGCTCACACGTGTTTTCTGTCCCAGCACCCCAATACAGCTCCTCATCACTGTCTGCCCTCACACTCAGCTCACACGTGCATTCTGTCCCAGCACCCCAATACAGCTCCTCATTACTGCCCTCACTCACACTCAGCTCACACATGTATTCTGTCCCAGCACCCCAATACAGCTCCTCATTACTGCCCACACTCACACTCACACGTGCACTCTGTCCTAGCACCCCAATACAGCTCCTTCACTTACAACTCACACTCAGCTCACACGTGCATTCTGTCCCTGCAGACCCCAGATTACAGAGCTACTCCTCATCACTGTCTGCACTCAGTCACACTCAGCTCACACGTGCATTTTGTCCCAGCACCACAATAGAACTCATTACTGCCCTCATTCACACTCAGCTCACACATGTATTCTGTCCCAGCACTCCAATGCAACCCCTCATTACTACACTCACTCACACTCAGCTCACACATGCATTCTGTCCCAGCACCCCAATACAGCTCCTCATCACTGTCTGCCCTCACACTCAGCTCACACGTGCATTCTGTCCCAGCACCCCAATACAGCTCCCCTCCGTCAGTGTTCTGCACTCAGTCACACACTCAGTCACACAGGTAGCATTTTGTCCGAGCTGCCACAGTTTAGAATAATACTGCCCTCACTCACACTCAGCTCACACCTGTATTCTGTCCCAGCACCCCAATACAACCCCTCATTACTACCCTCACTCACACTCAGCTCACACATGCATTCTGTCCCAGCACCCCAATACAGCTCCTCATCACTGTCTGCCCTCACTCACACTCAGCTCACACGTGCATTCTGTCCCAGCACCCCAATACAACTCCTCATTACTGCCCTCACTCACCACTCATGCATCACACGTGTACTCTGTCCCAGCACCCCAATACAACTCCTCATTACTGCTCTCACTCACACTCACACGTGCACTCTGTCCCAGCACCCCAATACAACTCCTCATTACTACTCACACTCACACGTGAATTCTGTCTAGCACCACACAATACAAACTTCCTCATCTACTTACTCACACTCACACGTGCATTCTGTCCCAGCACCCCAATACAGCTCCTCATCACTGTCTGCACTCAGTCACACTCAGCTCACACGTGCATTTTGTCCCAGCACCACAATAGAACTCATTACTGCTCTCACTCACACTCAGCTCATGTGTGGGCAGAAGTTTCAGACTTTTCAGTTGGTATCAATTTCTAGCACACCCTGTGATATTTTTGATAACTTTATATGAAATTATTGTATGAGAAACAATGGGGGGTCTTGAGTTGAGCAAAATAATGCCATTTAGCATAGCGGCGCTGTTTCTATGTAAGGCTATCACTGTGGGGGTGCAGTAACTACATGGGGGTGGAGCAGGTTAGCAGTCGCCTACCGGGGCCCTGCGCAGCCCTTGAGGGGGCCCAAAAGCCTTTACTGGCCGTCATAAAGAGACCACCAGAATTGCTAAATGGGCCATGGTAGCTGGGGGGGCCCCATTTCTATTTAGCAACTTTGTGCCCCGGAGCGTTCAAGTTCGCCTTTGATCACAGTACCTGGTATAAACTGGATGCTGTTTTTTAGCGGATAGGACGTTTACAGAAGCAGAACTACCTTATGTGTAACTTTTTAATTTGTTTATTATTTTGTTCCTAATAGATATGAGAAATATAGATAACAATATAGAAAGATATGAGATAGATAGATAGATAGATAGATAGATATGAGATAGAAAGATAGATATGAGAAAGATCGATTTCAGATAGATAGATATGAGATAGATATAAAGATAGATAGATGGATAGATATGAGAAAGATAGATTTCAGATAGATAGATAGATAGATAGATAGACATATATGAGATGGACTGATAGATATAAGATCGATAGATATGAGATAGAAAGATAGATATCTTGTGAGCTTGTGTTATGGGGCCCCATTACCAACTAATACCTCATATTTAATATTTTTCCAGTATGTCCTTTTTTATTTGCCCAACAGTGCTGGGGAGCAGAGTGTGCCTGTGTTGTGTTAGACACCTAGAAAATGCTGGGCAGCCCGCCTGGTCTAATAGTATAGGTGTCACTAATAGGTTGTAAGCCAGCATTGTGTACCACACGTATCTATATTTATGGCACACTTTTGTATCGCCTTATTATATGCAATTGTAGTACCGGCAACCACCTCCCTCATGCCCTGAGGTTGTATGAGTGGTTGTTTCATTGGTTACTTTGCATCTGTGCAATCTCCCCATGCATTATACTGCGGCTTTTCTGCATGCTGGTGTGAATAGGTGTTAAAGTTGGTGTGCAGTTTTTCATCTTGCTCAAGCAATTAGCTGCACCTGTGATCTTTTTCCCAGTCAGCATAAATGGCAGAGTTGCTAGCTACTGGGTTCATGTTAGTTCAGCCATTGAGCTGTGAACAAGCCCCAAAGAACTGGAGTGTTTTTTTGAGTAAGAAATGTCCTATTTTCTGTATGTTTTTTCTGTAAAATTGTTGGAGGAGGAAGATAAGGAAGATCAGTTTGCTAGTGCCCCTCGACCCAGAGGCTTGGGAAATCAAGGCTCCATCTCTCACATGAGTTCTTGGATGCTCTATTTCCTCCAACATGATCCCCGCATTAAGGCCATCAAAATGAACAACAGTTACTGGGTGGCCACCCTCCTCGATCCCCGGTACAAAGCAAAACTCAGCACTTTCCTTCCACCCACCCAAATAGAGAGTAAAATGCAGGAATTGGAGACCGTGCTGATTGATCAACTGGAGACATCTGTTGTGTCTGCTTCATGTTCTTCAAATGTCACGGTGGAACAACGTCAGCAACGTGATAGCAGTAGAGTGCCAAGTAGCCGTAGCGGCAGCAGCAGCAGGCATTGTGGCAGAAGCCTAATGGGTGACCTCTGGCAATCTTTATTTACCACCTCACCAATGCATGTAATGCAGGGCACACATACAACACACAGAGACCAGCTTAAGATCATGGTGCACGACTATCTGCGTCTCAACACCGATGTTTTTGGATGTGTTCCGGACCCAATCGACTTCTGGGTATCCAAAATGGATGAATGGCCCGAGCTCGCTCGCCACGCCATAGAGATTTTGTCCTGCCCAGCAGCCAGCGTCATATCTGAGCGGACCTTCAGCACAGCTGGAGGAGTCATTACAGACAAACGCATCCAGCTTTCCACAGATAATGTGGATCGTTTGACTTTCATCAAGATGAATCAGGCATGGATCTCTGATGATGTTGTGGCCCCAATTGCCAAGGTCACCGATTAGATGCCGGTCTACTTCACATTCCTCTTCCAAAAGAAATGGTCCTCTTGAAAACTTTTTTTTAAAATGATAATTTCTTACTGCAATTTTTATTCTCAGTTCCCAAAAGTTCATTTCGCTGGTTTTGCAGTGAGGAGACTGTAAAAGTCACCAAGGTTTCATGAAAAAAACGTATTCCATTTACTCACTTTATCTTTAGAATTTTTTGTATTGTCAATGGTTTTGGGGGGTCATGTGCTTAGAATAGCTTAATCATGGCCCTTTGGGAAAAAGGGAAAAGTGGTTTCAAGGCATTTCTTCCCTCCATTTTTAACAGGGGGCTAAAAGTCTTTTTTTAATTTTTTGGGGTCATGCTGCTGTGAAATCAGCTATACAAGGCCCATTCTAAAAAATGTGGTTTTTTCAACAGACATTTGTTCTTCACAATTGTCAAAGGGGCTAAAGGGCATGTTTTGAATTTTTTGGGGGGCATGTTGCTGTGAAATGCACTAACTACAGGTCCTTTTTTTAAAAAAGGGGTTTTTCAAACAGACTTTGTTCTTCAAAATTTGCAAAGGGGTAAAGGGTGGTGGTCAAAAACGGGAAAAGGGTAGGACCTTTTTAAACACATATTGAAAAATGACTTGTTTTTGCAAGATTTTTTAACTACTAGCAACCCTTGGAACAAAGCATTTAATCAATAAAAAAAAGAGAAACAAAGACGTGGTGGGATTCCATCCCAAAAATGGTTTTAAAGACTCCTTTTTCCGGCCTTTTTAAATCTGGGGTCAGCAGGGGTTTGGGGCTATGCTGCTTCCAGGACAGGGAAAATCAAAAGTCCAGTCTGTAAAATGATGGTTCAAATCATACTGCCTTCTGGCCTTTTTAATTTTTGGGGGCATGCGGGTTTTAAGGGTCAGGGTTGATACAAGACGGGATAGTAAATGGTCTGGGGCTTTTTTTTTTGGGGTTTTTTAAAACCCAAGTGTGTTTCCTAAGATGTCACGTATCCATTTACTGTTGTGGATGTTAATTTCAGTTCCCGCCGTTTGTGAAATGAAAAGTTTTCCTCTCCCAACTTTAAGGCATCGGCGATAAAACTATTATCGACTATCGGATTCGGCAGATAATTTCGATATCGACTATCGATCCGTGACGAAGTTGACGCAATCGTTCATCACTAATTAGAAGAAAAAGATAAAAATAGATAGATTTGGATAAAAAATTGAGATAGACAGATGTAATAGAGGGTTAAGGGACAGACTGACATACAGATTGAGCCTTTGTTAAGCAAAGAAAGTGTAGATACACACATATAAAAGAAGTTCTCATGAATATTCAAACAGTGAATAATTAGTATACAATAACACAATGTCAAAATAAAAAATTATGTGGCCAGCAATGTTTCAAAAAGGTGAAGTGATACAGTAGTAAGGCAGTTTGTACATGAAAAATTCATTTTCAATACATAGGTGGTAAAATAACATAGAAAACATAGGGGTGGGAGAACACTCCTACTGACTGTTTTCACATTGATTTGCAAATATTCCCATTCTTTATTAACACAAAAATACTGTGCATGGCATCCCAGCCAACGCAGTGCACATGCCCTCAGCCCTTTATTTTGATTTACACTTATACCTGGTTATTTCAATTATTTTATTTTATCTTTTTCAGGGACACATAAGGCTTTATTATTTTATTGAGCTTTCATGTAACTTTTTTTTTAAATATTGGGGAAAAGATAAGAATACAAATGAACACAATTTTTTAACAAAAAGTGCCACTTAAATACATGTTATTAATAGTATTTGCCTGTTCATTACTATAATTTTTATATGGGTGATATGTATTTCAAGCTCGTTTTATGTCATCAGGGGTAACCGGGGGGTTCCTTTTTTGCAGAAAGTAATGAGAATGCCTTGAAAAAATTATCTCGTTATTCTGGCATTTGGCAGATATAAATAGTTTTTGGTAATCCTAATTGACCTAAAGCGGGTAAGGTTTATTCTGATTTCATGTCAGATAGTGAGAAAAACATGCATATGTGTCTTTTTATATAGTATATGCAAACTTATATATACTGATATATATTGATCGCTGGGGGTTCCTCTACTGGTCCCCAAGTCCTCTGTTGTTCCTTGCTGCGCTCAGGCAGCAAGAAAGTCTTTGAACAGAGCAGCAGTCAAACACTTGGGGCCACATGTATGTAAACTGTCTAGGTGTAAGACTCACTTTGTTGCCCATAACAACCAATCAGGTCGCCCGTCTCATTTTTTCAGAGCAATATATGAAATGAAAGGGGCGCTCTAATTGATTGCTATGGGCAACAAAGTGAGTTTTAGACCTAGGCAGTTTTCATACATATGGCCCTTGTTGTGCATTGCTACTCTGTTCAAAGTCTGTGGAACCCACAAAGATAGGCAAGCGCTGTACTTGGCTATCTTAGTCAGTGACCGGTCGTATATTTATTATCTACTCCGGGGATAGGTGATAAATGTCTATCCTGGAAACCCCTCGTATGTCCTATAAATTGAAATGTAGAGCCTCCATTGAGCACATTTATTTTTCTGGCACCTCCCACAGATGGTTGATCAGACTTTTTTTTAACATTGCTGGGACTCTATATTCTGCTGAATGTATACTTGATTTGCAACAATGTTTAGCAGGGGAGTAGCTACAGGGGGTGCAGAGGTAGCAGTCGCTACCGGGCCCTGCAGGCTGAGGGGGCTCAAAAGCCCTCCTTCCACATAGGAAGACACCAGTATTATAAATAACACATAATAACTGAGGGGCCCATTTCACTTTTTGCATTGGGGCCCAAGAGCTTCAAGTTACCCCCCATGAATGCTTGGAACTTTCCCAACACAACATCACATGAACTTGCCTTCTGCCCATAGTTTATGATGGCGCCAGTGAATGCCCCATCTAGATGATGACCATTCAGATAATGTAAAATGTGAATCTTCAAATCAGTCTTCTTCCATTGCTCCATAGTTTTTTTTCTGATGCTCATAACCAAGGTACTCTGAAAGGGTCAGCAGGATTCCTAGCACAGCCTCATGTACGCAACCAAAATCGTATTGTCCTGATATCTTTCTATTTTAGCCAATATTAACCCCTTAACGACCTTGGCGTATCCTACTTCCAGTCGTTTGGGGGTTTTAAACGCACCGGGACTAGGGATCTCCTGGGGATCCGCGAACTCAAAAAGCAAGTTCGGCATCGGCGCGGGTTGTCACTGTTATTACAGCTGACATCCCCACCATGGGCCCCCGCCCCCGGGATCGCCCGGGGAGGCGGAAACCCCGTAATTATCGCGACAATCCGTCGCAATAAAAAGAGAACGCAGGGGGAGATCCTCCCCTGCGTCTCTGTCCCCGCGGCAGCACGCACGGATGGGGGCATCCGTGAGCCCTGCCTTCCTACAACACCAGGGAAACAAAAAATGCCTTGGGGGTTTTGTCTGGACGCACGACCCCGGCCGGCCTGTGGCATGCCCCGGGCTCGTGACGACAGTTGTCATAGAACCAGTCAACAACAACTACACGATTCCTATTGAAGAGAAGATCTAAAGACTCTCATTCAAATCCCCATGGGAAAAGAAAATAAAAATGTGAAAAAGTAAAAAAATAAAAAAAAAGTGAAAAACAATAAAACACAAACACGAAAAAAAAATAAAAATATACCCCCCCTTTTCCCCTTTTACAAACGCCAACCCCCCAAAAAAGATAAAAAATAAATAAATTACCCATATTTGGTACCCGCCGCGTCGAAATACCTCCCATAAATCTGTCATTTTAATTAACCCTTCGGTGAACGCCGTAAAAAACCCAAAAAAACAATCACAGAATTAAGTTTATTGCCTTTCCCCGCAGCACAAAAAAATAAAATAAAAAGCGATCAAAAACCCTAAAACCCAAATTGTCCAATTAAAAAGTCATTCATCCCGAAAAAAAAAAGTCCAAAACAGCCTGTATAACGGAAAAAAAAAAAATGTATAGCTCCAAAGATACGTTTAAAATTTTTTACACACTAAAAACATTTTTTTTTTTTTTTAAAGTGCTTCAACAAAAAAAAAACATAAAAAATAGGGACGCCAAACGAGTGACCCAAAGAGTAAAGCTAACTTATCACTGATACGCAGGGTGAGCCCTTTAAAAAAAAAAAAAAAACACTACTAGGATTGCATATTTTCTTCACCCGGGCCTCCAAAAAAAATGGTTTTAAAACAATAAAAAAAGCCTTTCCCCCCAAAAAAAGATACTAAAAAAAACATCAACCCCTCGCAAAAAAAAAGTCCCAACCACTCCAACACAAAAAAAAATTAAAAAGTTATGGTCCTCAAAATTGGTGTGCAAAAACGTATTTTCCTGTTTGAATAAAATGTTTTTTTTGTATAAAAGCAAAAAAACAAAACAAATATACAAATTGGTTTTGGGTGTAATCGTATTGACCGCTGATAACAACCATGTCAAAAACCCGACAGTGACCGCATAAAAAATAAAAAAAAAAAAACACTCCCAAATTCTGTTTTTTTGTTAAAAACACTCACAAAAACCAAATAAAAAGGAACATAGCACAAATGCACCACAAAAATTTACCAAAAAAATTTAAAACCACCCGAAAAAAACAAGCCCATACACGCTCTGCACACAGCAAAATAAAAAAGTTAGGCTGTCAAATAGGACAACTAAAAAAAACAATTTTTTTATGACGTTTTCCCACTGTGAAAAGTAATAAAACAGAAAAAACTATATAAAATCTATATCATTGTAATTGTACCGACCCCCAAAGTAAAGTTTTTTCACATCATTTACACTGCACGGGGAATCTGTAAAAAAGAAACTCAAAAAAAAAAGACTGAACTACTTTTTTCCCCCATTTTCATTTCCCAATGCTAAAAAAAAACTATGGGAAAACCTTTCCCAAAAGCCAGTACACCCCAGATAGATCCCCCGTGGGGGTTTAACCAAAAGGGGCACTTCTGGGAAGGTTTCGCCTTTCCACTTTTGGGGGGTTGCAAAAAGCACATGGCCCCACCAAAATCTGCGTTCCAAAACCAAATACCTCCCCCCTTATACCCCTCCATGGGCCCACCAGAATTTTCACCCACATTAGGTATTGCCAAACTTGGAAAAAAATTTTTTTTTTTTTTTTTAAATTTTTTTTCAGTTCCTTTATATGTCCAAAATTTTTTAAGCTAAAAATTTCAGATTATTAGAAAAATTTTTTTTTTTTACTTTTCACACCTTAGCAAAAAAAATTTGGGGAATCACCCTTGGGGGCAAAATACCAATGCACCCCGGATTATTCATTTAAGGGTGTAGTTTTTCCCAAAATGTGGGCTATTTTGGGGTGTTTATTAAGTTTTAGCACCCTTTGGGTTCCCCAAACCCGAAAGGGTCTAAATAAAATCGATTTAAAAGGAACCTCAAGTACGGTAGGTGCCCTCCCATTCTGGGGGTTTGGTTGAGACAAAAACTGCACTGGGCCCCTATGGGTATCTCAAAAACGGGAACCTGGGGGAATTGATATAGTTTTCATTTACCCATCACATTTTTCCGTATTCCAGTGAATAATGGATAAATATTGAAAAACTCAAAAAAATGAAATTTTACCTCCACTTTTCTTTAATTTCTGTAAATACTAAAGGTTAAAAACTTTTCCCAAAAATGTTGTAAATACGTTAAGGGGTCTAGTTTCTTGATGGCTATTTATGGGGTACTAACATGCAGGGCCCCCAAAGCCCGCAAACTGGAGTGGCCCAAAAAAAATGTATATTTCAATTTTCTAAATTGTAGAAATTACTACAAATTTCTAAGCCCTCTAATTCGTAAAAAAAAAAAAGACATTTTAAAAAATGATCCAACCTAATGGGGCATATGGTAATGCTATTATAAACTTTTTTGTGGTGAATAATTATCTGTCTTTCACCAAAATTTTTGCAACTTTCAAAATCGCAAATTTTCCCAAAATTTTTAAAATTTTTATATTTTTCACAAACAAACAAGGATTTTATGGATAAAATTTCTTACTAACTTAAAGCACAATGTTCACGAAAAACAATCTCTGAATCACATGGGGAAGGGAAAATGTCAAAAATTTTTCTCACTAAATGGAAAATTTGATTTCAAAAATAGGCTGGGTCGGAAGGTCAAACAGCGGGGCCTTTAAAGGGGGTTTAAAGAAGTATTTTAGTTAAAACCAATATCCCTGAATTTTGGGCAATTTTTTTTTTCATATTTTGACAGTCCTATACAATTAAAAAAATACATATAAAATATTGTCCTTCTATAGCTGTGATATAAAACTTTTGAATGGCCTCAGACTAATTTCACTTTTCTTTTAGCTGCCTTATTCATAAAACTCTTCAAATAGTAGTTAATGACATGATTGTTCTATTGTTCTCTCAACTGGAATAGATGAGATTAGACGAGACCACTAGGTCATTAGGCAATACATGAAAGGAAAATATGGTAATCTTCACACTTATATTGGTAATAACACAACCCTCAGACCATATTCAGCCTAGAAAAAGGACTGTCAAGCAATCCCTCCCACTGTTGTTCTATCAGAGCTCACAGAGGAGCCAGAGAGAGTAATGTACATAGGGGAACTTTAAAAAATTATAAAAATAAAAAGCCACTCAATAAGAAAAATCATATAGCCGTCACATATTGTTTGTCAATATTTTAAAAGAAAATTTTTGATAGCAGTGTCCCTTTACATTTTTTTAATGATTTGTGTTATGGTAGCCTTATAGTGGCTTCAGTTCAGATCAGATCAGATCAGTAAGCATTAAATACAAAGTTTGAAAGACATTAAAGGGGGTTTCTTGCTACAAAAAACATATCTGTAATGATGGGGACAGAAAAATAAGTACTTTTGCAACTGGTTTGCATTACATAAATCATTTGGTATAGCAGATATAAGCTAATAGGTGTACTCTACACCTAAAACTGCAGTCTGAGGTCGGGCCATGCCCCCTTTTCTGTGATTGGCAGACTGATATTCATTCAGCCTCTTTGGACATGCCCCCTGGACAGGACACACCCCTTGTGCTGTAAGTGGCTGCCTGCACTCTGTGTCCTTACTCCCCTCTGAACTGTGGAAAATGAAAGTGAAACTAGCTGTCATGTCAGAGGAGGTGCAGTGGGCCCTGACTGCCAGCCAGCCCACTGTCCCTGCCTACTTGGCGTGTTGCCCTAGGTGGCAGACCCCAACTGGACGGCAAGCCCTATGCTACTACGTGCGGGGCCGCCAGGGAAACTCAAAGTCAAACAGTCCGGGTCGGTCACGGTGCAGGAACGTCAAAGTCAATAATCAGAAACCAGAAGAATAACGGGAGGCAAGCCAAGGGTCAAACACAGAAGGTAACGTGGTACAGAATCAACAGTCATAAATGTAGTCAAGGAGCAAGCCGGGGTCTGTTAATCTGGAGTAAACAAGCAAACGAGGAAAACTGGAGAAGCGCAAGGGATAACCTTAATCAGGCAAATACTGACAGTACTGAGCAGGTTTAAATGAGGAGCTCGGACCACGCCACAGCAGCTGATTGGTGCGGCCTCTTGCCCTCCTCTTGGCCAGTGCGACACACCCTCTGACCTGATTTGGAGCCAAGCTGTCACTCCTAGACTTATCAGCCCGGCCTCTCCCTGGGTGTGTCGACTGGCCAGAGGGATTAACCCCTGCAGTGCCTTGCTGTTCGACGGCAGAAACGTGTGCCGTGACAGTACCCCCCTTTTTAGGAGGGGCCACTGGACCCCTCCCTAGTTTGGGTTTGTCCGAATGAGAGTTTTGGAATTCCCTGATCAGTTTCAGTGTGGATGAATCTGGTCGGAACCCACGACCTCTCCTCCGGACCATATCCCTTCCAGTGGACAAGGTACTGTAAAGACCTCTGCACTCTATGGGAGTCTAAGATATGTGCGACCTCCTACTCTAGCTCACCCTCAACGCTAACTGGAGGAGGGGGTTTAGAAGGCGAAGTTAGACACGGTATGTACCTCTTCAATAGTGACTGATGGAAGACATTATGAACCCGGAGGCAAGGAAGTAACTTAAGACGATATGCCACAGGGTTAACCACTACTTGCACTACATAAGGACCCAGAAATCATGGAGCTAGTTTACCGGAAGGCGCCTTTAGGCGGAGATTTCTGGTGGACAACCAAACCTTATTTCCCACTGAAAAACCTCTGGAGCAAAGACGCCTCTTGTCGCTCTTTCTCTTTTGGATGTTCTGGGCGTTGACCAAGTTCTTCTAAACTTGGCCCAGAATGTGCACAGATCGTTAACGATAACATCCACCCCATTGGGATCTCAAGTGCTGCTGGATAAAGATGCATGTCTCTGGTGAAAACCATAATTGCAGCAAAACGGAGAGATCCCAGACGAACTATTATCCTGATTATTGATCACAAATTCCACTAAAGATAAGTATTTAACCCAATCCGCCTGCTGATCAGAGACAAAACAACAAAGCTTTTGTGTAAAAGTTTCGTTCACCCTCTCTGTCTGCCCATTAGTTTCAGGGTGGAAGGCCGAGGAGAAGGACAGGGTGATACCCTGAGCCTTACAGAGAGATCTTCAGAAACTGGAAACAAATTGGACCCTTCCGTCAGAAACAATGTTCTTGGGTAACCCATGCAATTTCACTATGTGTTTGATGAAAAGCTCAACAAGCTTCTTGGATGACGGCAACCCCCTTAATGGAACCAAATGACCCATTTTACTGAAGCGATCCACCACCACCCAAATGACCGTATTACCTTTAGTGGTAAGAAGATGGGTCATAAAGTCCATGGAGATGTGGGTCCATGGGTGCTCGGGTATGGGAAGAGGACAAAGTTCCCAAGGAGGACAAGTTCTGAAAACCTTTGCCCGATCACAAATGTGCTTAGGCCTCCACATCACGGTACAATGAAGGCCACCAGTAGTTGTGAGAGATAAGCCTCTTTGTGCCAGACACTCCGGGATGTCCAGATAATACAGAATCATGTAATTCCTTTAATACCTGAGTGGGGACAAAGACTCTAGAAGCAGGACAATTAGCCGGTCTCATATCCTGGTGTGTCTTAATTTCAGTGGCTAAATCGGGGACATGTTTAAGATAATCATCTCCTTGGGTAAAATGGGTACCGGATCCTCCCGTGGTAAGTGACTGGCACAGAAGCTTCTGGATAACACGTCAGCTTTAAAATTTTTTAGATCCTGTTCTGTAGGTGACGACAAAGTTAAAGCGGGTAAAAATCAATGCCCAACGTGCCTGACGTGGGTTCAACCTTTTAGCATTCTCAAGCTCTGGGGTGCAATACTGTATATTGCCCTTAACCAGCCGTGAGCTGTCATTGTTTGGGGTGAAGGTGGACAGAGCCTGTGAGTCTTTATCTATAGCCCTGAAACTGTATTTTTATGCCTTTCCAGGAGGAATAACTGGGGAAATACACAATTTGGAGTTATAAGAGAAGACATTCAAGAATTACTCTTTCAAGAGGATGCAAGACAGAAAGATAGGCATTCCCAAACACAATATACTCTTTAAGTCACTCAGCTGTACCAGAAACAGAAATAGTCAAGAAACCACTGAACAGAATTATTGACAGCGTGACAAGGAGAACAATGAAGGAATGTATATTTGCTGGTAACCTAATGTTTACATTTCTATAAGTAATATTTGAAAGGCTTTGTGGCTAAGATACAAGATTTTATTAGCAGCTAGCATGTACTTGTATAATCTGAATAATAAAGGAAGGCTTGGTTAAGTGTGTATTCTCTGTGTCATAATGTATAGTTATTTAAACTTGTAAAATACTGATGAGTATTACAGTGTTATCCCGATGGCTCCATGACAGCTGCTGTCCTATATACATAAAATAAATACAGACCACAGAAAGGGCTTCTTACCCAAGTTCCTTGTTGATATAATATTTACTGTATGCCTCTAATCTATGAACTTTTCTGTTCTGACATTTAAAAAAGCTATTCAGCCTGTTATTTTTATAAGTATATATGTTTTATTCAATGTCTTGGAAAGATGGTTGATACCTAATAGTGTTGTTTTAATCTATTCCTGCTTAGTTTAACAATGATTCAACTGAATTAATAGAAAAAAATGTTTTCAGGACATCACAAACTTGCATTTTTTCACTTATCCCAAAAACCTAACCCTAATCCTAAATGTAACCATAACCCTAACCTTAAAGGGAACCCATCAGGTGGTTTATGCTCCACTAACTGTGAGCAGGATAAGATAGAAGGAGAAGCTGAGCACTGTGATGTATAGGCTCATAGAGAAAATCTCAAAAGTGAAAATGAAAGTACCGCTTACCCCTCCCACATATAGTGATTGACCATTTGCTCTGTACACACTGATGCAGGGACAGCTGTCAAACACTGTATATGGGTGGAATAACCAGGATTTCTACTGTGTATTAAAGGGGTTGTCTCACCTTGTTGTTCCACAGAGCCAAAAGCCATTTCAGAGCATCCTGTCTCCTCCTGGTCAGACAGTGGGTGGTTCTGTACCAGTGATTAGCAGATCAGCTCCGTATTCACAGTTCTTCTAATTACACTGATCTTAGAACAGGAGATCTTATCCATACAACAAAAAACTGCAGAGCTCACAGTAAATAATCAAAAGTAGACATTATACACTTTGTTCTCACATTGCCAGTAGTCCTGTTTGCCGACCTGTGGTGACATCAATCCCTGCTCTCAGATAAGACAAACGGCAGGGGAGGGCAGAGCAGAGCAGGTAGGTAACTTAGAGAAATCGGAGTGCACTCATAGCAAATATAATCTCTGTTATCTGCTCAACAAAGCAAAATAAACAAAGCAATACATTTGGAAAAAATCTTTATTTGCTGTTCCCTACATGCTGAAAGCTCATCTTTGCAGTTAGACAACCCCTTTATGGAGTCTAGTCAGGATTTTGTCTGCTCTTTCTGAACAATTCGGCTTCAACTTATACATCACCAAGCTTAGCTTCTCTTCACCTATCACATCTTGCTCTTAGATAGGACAGCATAAATCTAACCGGTTCCCTTCACATTGAGTTTAGTTTTTTTTTTAAACTGGTCTGAAGGCCATAATTAGCCAGTCCCCATCGCTTCCAGCCCTGTAGCACTTGCGCTTTGACATTACTTCCAACATCAGTTCCAGACCAACTTACATTAGGGCGCCTTAATGTGACCTTGGACCAGAAGTGATATCAGACAGGAAGTGATCTCAGAGCGCAGCACTGTGGGACATGAGGCGAAGGGGACTAGTAATTTAAAGGGGTCGTCTCACTACATTGATTCATCTGACATCAGTCCTGTTTTCTTGGTTTCATTTTGAATTCAGGGGCGTGTTTACTGGCTTCTACTAGGCTGCAGTAGAAGCCAGGTCTGTAGCTATAGCAACCAGTGCTGGCAGCTTATCATGAGAGATTCAACGGGTCTGTAGTTATAGTGACCTGAGGAGCTGATGCAGCCCATACAAGAGGGGATATCTAGTAATAGGTAGGACACTGTTAATGGACATATATTGCAAAGTGACTTGTTCTTGCAAGATTTTTAACATAAAAAGCAATCCTTGTAGTGAGACAACCCCTTTAAGCCCTGTAGTTACAAATCCCTAACCTATATTTAGGGTTATGTTTATATTTTTTTGGGAGTATATTTTTTCCTCAGAAATTGATTTAATTTGACTTGCATGCAAAAGCATAACACTACCAATATGGCTATCAGTACAGCCCCTATAGAGCTTGTCATACTACACATCCAACCTGCCTAGTAATGCAGCAATATGAAAATGGAGGCAGTATCACAATATAGCTAAACAGCCTTAAAATACAGATATCTGAAAAGGCTGAGACAACCATTATGATGGTCACCCAGCTTTTCCAGAGACAGATATAACTTTATAGAAGAAGATCACTCAAGGTTGAATTCCGTTCCATTAAGGATACATTGCTTTTTAATTTGACATTTACTGAGTACAATATTCTTCTTTTAGCCAGTAAGTCCTGTTCTCTGTGGGACAGGCAGGGACATTTATCATTAACAGCCATGGTGTACTCTATTAAAATATACCAGCACAATGTTCCCATAGTTTTTTTTTTTACACAGAAGAAGGACTCTTGCTGCCACTTTCTTCTAGTAAAGAATAGGCTAATCAGACATATCAGGATACCAGCATGCAGTAAGTTGAGAGCATCTTGACTGCGTCCTTCTCTGCTCCTGGAAGAAATGATACTGGCCGTAGAACAGTAGGGAGGACATTGCACTGGGAGGCAGCATAAGCCGAGAAGTAGTCTGCTATCTCATTTCTAGTCCCTAGTGGCTTTATAGGAGTGCCCTGACGAATGTAGTCTTAATTACGTTATAGAATTACAATGCATCGTCAGTGAATTTTTGCTTTTCTTGAAATTGGCCCCTTTCTTAAGTATTGCGCAGCAGGTGTGCCTGTATCCTAGAGGAAATTCTTATACAGCCACAATGGAAAAGATAATTCGCAGAGGAAGTACATTATAAGGTGGAGTGGTTATACAGCATGAGGGGGAGCCAAGGAGCTCAAGTAAACACTGAAATAACATGCTGGAAATATAAACTCCAGCAAGTATAGAAGCCGTCTGCAGACCTGGACACAGCTGTATAGACCCTAAGAGGGCTAGTATAAAAGCATAAAGCAAACAGTCCTGGAAAAGCGCGGATATGTTCATGTGTATGGTATTCTGTCAGAATGTACGTGTTACTTTCATTTGTCAGTAAAAATCACTACTGGATCTTTTTTATGTCTGCAAATATTTTTAAATTATATTCTCGAATGCTCTATTGGTCTAACCTACTGAATATCTAATATGGATCCAGGACAGATTTCATTTTGAGTCTTAAGTGACTTCGGTGGATAATTCTCTCTGCAAACGTTCATCCTAAAAAAATGTGATATTTTTTACAGCATCCAACTCTACATGGTTCCATGCAGAAAATTGTGAACCATTTACTATCATAAGGTTAGTACACAAATTATCTACCTACTTATCTATCTATCTATCTATCTATCTATCTATCTATCTATCTATCTATCTATCTATCTATCTATCTATCTATCTATCTATCTATGTTTCTATGTACTGTATGTATGTATCTAACTATGTATCTGGGAGTGCTGCAGTTTTTTACTTTTTATCTTTCTATCTGACTAACTATTAATCTATCTATCTATCTATCTATCTATCTATCTATTTGCGTATCTATCTATCTATCTAATATGTAACTATTTATCTAACCATATACAGTATCTCATAAAAGGGAGTACACCCCTCACATTTTTGTAAGTATTGTATTATACCTTTTCATGGGACAACACTAAAGTTACGACACTTTAATACAATGTAAAGTAGTCAGTGTACGGCTTGTATAAGTGTAAATTTGGTACACCCTCAAAATAACTCAACACACAGCCATCAATGACTAAACCATTGGTAGCAAAAGTGAGTAAACCCCTAAGTGAAAATAGACAAATTGTGCCCAATTGTGACGGATCAAGGAGTTATCATTTCCCCATATAGAAAAAATATGGCACAAACTCGTTATTAATGGCCAGCTCTCTCCATCCAAAACATGTCCGGGATAATATCCCTTTTGGTGAGTTAATCAGAATAAAAAAAAAACTCCACTTCCGAGGAAATATTTAATGAACACTCCCAACAAGCTCTTGATAGATTAAAAAATCGGGGATACCCGGACAAAGTTTTGAACAAAGCATTTTTGAAGGTTTCTCATATCCCCAGACATCAATTATTAAAATCAAATAAAAACAAAGCTAAACGTACTCCGAATTTAACTTTCTCAACAACTTATAGCTCTCAGTATGGAAAAATAGTTAATATCATAAAAAGGAATCTTCCCCTTTTGTATATACAACCTAATATGCGAGAAATTATTAAAGATAAAATTAACTTTGTATCGAGAAGAGCCCCTTCACTAGGTAATATCCTTTCTCCTAGTTTATTCTCAACTAAAAATTCCACTCATACCAACAACTGGTTATCAGTACAAGGCTCCTATTGCTGCGGACATACTAGGTGCATTACTTGCAAGTATATGATCAATACCAAAAATTTTACAGCAACTTCTACAAAAAACAAACATAAAATTAAAACGTATATCAATTGCTGTACACGTAATGTAATTTATCTTATCACCTGCAGTATCTGCCAGCTCCAATATGTAGGCCAGACCTCCAATAGCTTAAAAACGAGAATTCGCAGGCATATATCTGACACTTCAAAAGCAGAGTCCACACATGTCTCCACGGTATCACGGCATTTTGCCGAATACCATGCAGGCAACCTTGAATCATTCCAATGCAATGGCATTGAAATTGTTCATAATCCGAAAAGAGGAGGAGATATCAGGAGAAAATTATTATCACGAGAGGCGTGGTGGATAGTACAATTGAATACCCGCTTTCCCCACGGCCTTAATAAAAGACAAGACATTATGTTCCATTATTAGAGTATATATTTTACTTTTTACATTTTTTTTTTTCCTCTGGAATATTACTTATTTTACCTCATGTCTGTCTTTTCTCATCTCCTGATTACTTCTACGTGTGTGTTTCTTTTATTATATCTCCGTGATCGATTTTATATAGTGGTACACCTGATTTTCTTTATTATGCTAATTTATGGCCTTTAAAAGGAAGCTACGTATCCACTTCGTCACACCATGACTAAGGGAGGAGTCTCCCGAAACGCGTCGGTGTGCAACACCATCATGTTTCCTCTTTGAGATGTTTGGATGTTTTAAATTGACCAAATAAAGCTACTATTTTTTACCTTTGACAAAAAACGTTTGGACTGGCTGCTGGATTACCCTTCCTGGTCTGCTACAATTGTGCCCAATTTGCCTTTTTTTCACTCAATGGTGTCATGTGACTTGTTAGTGTAACAAGGTCTCAGGTGTCGATGGGGAGTAGATGTGTTAAATTTGGTGTCATCTTTCTCATACTCCCTCATACTTATCACTGGAAGTTCAACATGGCAGCTCATGGCAAAGAACTGTCTGAGGATCTGAATAAAAAGAATTGTTGCTCTTCATAAAGATGCCAACACCATGAAACTGAGCTGCAGCACTGTGGCCAAGACCATACAGCAGTTTAACAAGACAGGTTCCACTCAGAACAGGCCTCACCATTGTATACCAAAGCAGTTGAGTGAACATGTACAGCGTCATATCCAGAGATTGTCTTTGCAAAATTGACATGAGTGCTGTCAGCATTGCTGCAGAGGTTAAAGGGTGGAGAGTCAGCTTGTCAGTGCTCAGACCACAAGTCTTACACTGCATCAAATTGGTCTGTATGGCTGTCGTCCCAGAAGAAAACCTCTTCTAAAGATGATGTACAAGAAATCCTGCAAACAGTTTGCTGAAGGCAAGAAGACTAAGGACATGGATTACTGGAACCATGTTCTATGGTCTGATGAGACCAAGATAAACTTATTTGGTTTAGAGGTGTCAAGTCTGTGTGGCAGCAACCAGGTGACTAGTACAAAGACAAGTGTGTCTTGCCTATAGCCAAGCATGGTGGAGAGAGTCTCATGGTTTGGGACTGCCAACATGTACTGTGACATAAACAATGTATGCAAGTAGTAGCTGAAAGCTATGGTGTTTACCACTATGATGTCTTGATGAAATCTTCTGGTAATTATCTTGGAGAGTATTCAACTTTAGCTGGGACTCTACAGCCATTCAGCAAATCCATACAAAATTTAGGTGAGGTTGTGACTCTATCCATAAAATGTAATCCTTTACTGTAACATTAAAACACAATAAGAACAAACAGTGCAAGTGCTCGAAGTGAATAGAAAGTACACCTTGTCCAACGCATACTTTTCACAGCAGGCATATTACGACGCGTACACACAGCTTGTTGGATCCGTTTTTGGATCCGCTTTGGATCCGAAAAACGGCTTCAAAATCGCTGTGTAAATTGCATCCAAAACGCATCCAACATGCAGTTGTGTGTTTGGATGCATTTTGGCTGCAGCAGGAATGCACCCTATAGTTCTAAATAGGGTGTCTAATGCGTCTTCTGGATCAAGAATCGATACGCCAATTCTCTGAATGGATTTGAAAGATGCATCACAAGGACGCAAGTAAACACGCATCGGCAATCACTCGTCTGAACGCCAATGCGTGTTTTACATTGAAAGCAATGTAAAACAACCTGTATATTTTTAGATGCATGTCTGGGTCCAATTAGGTTCTGTAACACGGATCCAAACACGCATCTATAAATGTATGTAAACACATCGTGTGAACATACCCTAACTATGCACAATTGATTTAAAATGTCTGTGCAGAGTGCTCAGCTGTACACTAATTGTACAGGTATGCAAGTTGAGGACTGGCTGTCAGCATTGTGAAAACGGGGATGGTTTATTACAATTTCTGCTTTCCTAATTGTTGGGTATACAGCTCTAAGTGAGTGCTGTATGTACAGATTAGCAGAAAGCCCACCAGCTTCCTGCTTCACGGCCCTGGTGATCATATGATTGCTGTGTCAGCTACATATGTCAACATTCCACACCACACATGTAATAATTGTAAGGGTGCTGATTAGTACTTGTGTGTTGTAGTTCCATGTTCCACAGCAGCTAGTAACTTTGACACTACAAGTGTCAACATGCCACAGAAGCAGATGTTAAACACACGTACTAATCAGCAGTCATATAATTAGGATATGTGCTGTGGCATGCTGGCACTTGTAGTTCCATGTTCCACAGCAGCGAGTAGCGGTGGAACTACAAGTGCCAGCATGTTACAGCAGCAGATGTTAAACACATGTATACAATTAGTACATGTTTAGTGTGGCAATCTGGAATTTGTAGTTCCATAATTAAAAGTGCCAGCATGCCACATAGTGCTGATTAGTACATTTATACAGTGCAGGGTCTATAGCTTTACTCCACGGTCTGTCACCTCGGATACCATTATGAATATCCCACCTGCAGTTATGTCATCAGGTTCATCTGTCACAGAATTTCATTCTCATACTCTAATTGATTGTTGTGGCTAGGAGTGCCAATAGGGCAGTACTTCTGTCAAGGGCCCTAGTCAAAAAGGGGCCCACTGATATGTTAAAAAATAGGATCTAGTAATGGGTGGGGGCCCCATTTGATTTGGCTTTATGGGGTCCTGAAACGGTTAATATATGATTGATGGCAGCCCTGCTTGTGGCCAAGCCTTTCACTAATTACTTACTAATTTTAGAAAATAACTTTTAATAATAAAACCTAAGGGCAACATCTATGAACTCACCTCAACATTTTTTTGGCGCATTTTGCATGTCAGCACTGCTCTATAGATGGATGAACAGTCGTATGCCCAAAGTTAGCGCAGTCTGCACTAGACACGACACCAAGAATGCTCCAAAGTGTGATGCAAAACTGCCATTCAGAGTTTGGCGCATAACACTTTCTTGCATACTGTCATATTCTACATATTCCAGCATTATGTGCTAAGGGGAGAGACACTGAGCTCTGTGATATATAGGGTTATATGATAGAGGAGAGAAGCTGAGCTCTGTGATATATAGGGTTATATGATAGAGGAGAGAAGCTGAGCTCTGTGATATATAGGGTTATAGGATAGAGGGAGAGAAGCTGAGCTCTGTGATATATAGGGTTATATGATAGAAGAGAGAAGCTGAGCTCTGTGATATATAGGGTTATATGATAGAGGAGAGAAGCTGAACTCTGTGATATATAGTATTATATGAGAGAGGAGAGAAGCTGAGCTCTGTGATATATAGTTTTATATGATAGAGGAGAGAAGCTGAGCTCTGTGATATATAGAGTTATATGATAGAAGGAGAGAAGCTGAGCTCTGTGATATATAGGGTTATATGATAGAGGAGAGAAGCTGAGCTCTGTGATATATAGGGTTATATGATAGAGGAGAGAAGCTGAGCTCTGTGATATATAGGGTTATAGGATAGAGGAGAGAAGCTGAGATCTGTGATATATAGGGTTATACGATAGAGAAGAGAAGCTAAGCTCTGTGATATATAGGGTTACATGATGCCAAGACTATGTATTATTACATTATATGATACTTTACATTATTTCACTAGCTGTAGCATTTTTGACCAAATAAATAAAAAAGGCAGTGAAAAGCCATAAAAACATTGTGCATGAAAGCGGCTTAACAGTCAATACTAATTGTTAATTAGCTTCTATTTGTTTGCTTCATGTTAGTTTTTTTTGGATTCTATATGCGGCTATAATACATTTTGTTTTATGTGTAAAGGAGCATGTAATAAGGTTATATGGGGGGTGTATGACGAAAGATTACAGGTTCAGGTGAGCACACATGAAACAACACTATCTATCCCATCAGAATACACTTTTAAGTAAAGACAGGACAAGCTCAAGGCACTGGTTTCAGAAGACCCCCTCCACTCCGTCCCTGAAGTTCAGCATAATAATTGTGGGATACACAATCTTTCATCCTCAATTTCCCACCCAACCCCTATTGTTTTATTTCTGCAGGAAAACACTGATTAGTTAAAAAAAAAAAAAAAAAAAAAAAAAATTATACAGAACATTGTTTTTTTTTTTTTTTTTTTTTTAAATCCATAATCTCGTCAATGGTGCCCAAAGTCACCTCCTAGTCTGTCAAAATCCTTCTGCTGATCTGGCTGCAACAATTCTCACCCACACAGGCTGCTGTAAATTAAACTGGCATAAGATGCAGCAGCATTTCCTAACAAACATACACAATCAAATCAAATTATAATGACCACTTTCTTCTTTTGACATCGGCAAGGCATAGTTCATGAAGGAAGTCATGTGCTGAGCTGGCTTGGTGGGTATAAAAGGTATGTGATAGGCTGTCACTCATTTCTGTCATGGTATAATTTATTATAATAACTGGTTATTGAGCTAAGGGTGGCAGTATTTCTGAATTGTTTATGTATTACTGGGTTGGAAGTGCATAGTAAATGGACAAATGGCAACATTGTGAATAAGGTGCATCACCTGCCATTGATATAAGTGTCAGCTACAAAGGCTCGCTACAATTTACAGTGGAGGAACTCACAAACAAAATGGACCACAGGGCTAGCAGATGTGTGTCTAAAGAAAGTTCAGAAAACCCTACTGCTTGTGGGGCTTTAAAGCAGATGCATGGTCACTGTACCTGGAAGTTGAATTGGCAGAAAAGGCATACATTTTCATGTCATTATCAGGATTGGACCTCTGCTGGTTGGCAAAGGGTTGCCTTCTCTGATGAGTCATGTTCTCTGCTTCATCAACTGAAAGGACATCCAGAGCTAACACCATGCAACCATTGCTGGAAGAACACAAGTTGATGGTGGTAGCCTTATGATCTGGGAAATATTTTTATGATCTGGGAAATATATTTGTGCCATTCTCTGGGCCCACTTATCCATGTGGAAAACACTCTCAACCAATTTGTGTTTGAATCCATTCTTGCAGATCACATACACCCATAAATGTTGATTATCTTTCCTGGGATCTTTCAGAAAGCAATGCAACATGTCTCACGGCTAGATATGACTAATTATATAATATATATATATATAATATATATAATAGTATATATATATATATTATATATAATATATATATATTATATGGAAGAGGATGACCAAGACTTCCTAGTATTATCCTAGTCTCCTCGTTCCCCAGACTTGAGCCCATTGAGGTTTTGTGGAACATCGTGTTCGCTCTATGAATCCTCCATCGTGCACCCTCCAGCAGCTAAGAGATGCAGGCAGCATGGCTCCAGATACCTGTGTCAACCTGCCAAGACCTTATTCAGTCACTCCCAGTTCGTCTAGGTCCTGTCTGTGCTGCACTCTTCAGTTACTCTAGATATTAGATGGTGGTCATAATAATGTGACTCGACTGTGTATGATACCACAACAATAGTTTGCTAGTGCATCTCTTTTAGATTTAAATCAAATCAAAAAATGTTGGGGCTCTTAGGGGAACATGCATGATTGGCATTTTTGCCGATTTTCTGGCGTATAATGCGCCTCACTGTGCCGGCTCCTCTGTGTAACACACCTCCCCTGTGTGTTAGGTGCATTAGGCAAAAGCTTCGCCAATTTCTAATGCGCCTAACATAAAGGGGCGTGCTGTGGGCGTTCTGGGGCGGGACGCACCATATTCGAAAACACCGACGCATGTATGAATGCGGGTCGGCAAAGTAAGGTGCAATTTCAATGTGGTCTGTCTGTCGGAGGTGTTGAAGTTTGCCCTGCTTGTATGAGCGCACTTAAAAAAACGTGAAAACAAGCGCTTCGACGCGCCGATCTTCATACATGTCCCCCTTAATTCTTTTATTTTAATTAAAAAGTTGTCACAGCTCCTCCCCATGTAGTAGTATTCCTAAATTAATACATACCGTTATTTTCAGTCCTGACCAGTAAGGACTAGTTTACACATATTTCTGCAATTTGTCTTTTTTTTAGCAGTGGAAATGGCCCAATGGACACATGTTACAATGATATGAATGAGATTTGTAACAATGCATCTTAAATGCTTTGTGTCACAACACCCCGGCGTCTGTGAACTAGGCTAAAAAGTAAATATTCAAATCACGCATATCTTTTCCAAACTATTTCTCCATCTGTTGTTCTGTTTACATTGTGACTTGATAAGTGATCTTTTCAGAGGGGGTGGTGGAAATGAGTAATACTTTGTTTTTTGAACTTTGTTACATGAAGGTGTCCTGTTCCCACTGTTTTGCATCTCCTGCAGAAAAAAATGTAGCCAGTAAATGAAAAAAACTCATTCAGTCCTGGACTTTTTTTTTAATTCTAATTTTTATTGACAAGCACAAGACCAAATTAGGTTTTGTAAAATGAATGACAGAACATAGCAAACAAAGGGCATTTAGTGTATAACATTTACAACACGTTCAATTAAATCAGGACGTCAATAATACAAGGTGTACATATTCCTACTACGGTTGACATTTGAAATATATTTTGTTATCTTCTCCTTGTTAAGACCAACGAGAAAGGTCACCAGAGATAGGTTACATTGTATACTACTGTATATACAATATATTTTCTTCAGTCTGGCTAAAGACATTTTAATAAACCAAACACAGTCAATGTCAGGTACCAATATTTCTTGCCACTTAAGAAATAACATATACTAGCCAAGCGCCGATGTAAAACAAGTACATCTTATCCAGGTTTAGTCTGAATTGTGATTTGGGGCAGTTTCACACATGCAAAAAAATACTACTACAAATGTAACCTGTTTTCAAGTTGTTTTGGCAAAAACTGCAACAACCAGATGTTAGCTGAAAGTCAATGGGCAAATATTAAACACACTTCAGGTGTTGCTTTCAGCATTTTTTTTTTTTGCACTTTAGGTATTTGGGGTCAATATCAGTTGTCGTAAAATGTAGCATGTTTTAGGAGTCGTGTTTTTTTAGCTTGTTTGTAGTGTTTTTTCTCACCAAAATACATGTTTGTATGGGTGTTGCATTTTTTGTAGCGTTTTCCCACATTGTAAATCATGTGATGGATCACATGCTTTGTGATGAGGAAAAACTAAAAACAAAATAAACCAAACACTCAACGTATGAGTACACTCTTTTTTGCAAAAATTTATACAATTTATATAAACACTGCATGAAAAAACGCATGAAGGCTAAAAAAAGAAAAAAGCATGCCTGCAGCTTTTGAAGCATTTTTAGGCAAAAACACAGTGCAAAATGTAAGTAAAGAGACAGGGTGGGGACAAGGCATCCCCCCCACACTCTCTTCATTCCCGTAAGTATTAGGCAAGGTTCACACGGCTTATTGCCGATGTAATTGCGGGAACGGATTTCGCCCCGCAATTACGCCGGCTCCGTGCAGTGGGGGTGGGCGGGGGGTTCGGCAGCTCGCCGGCCCCATAGACATGCATTATCCACGGCACGTATCCCACCGGGATAATGTGCATGTCACTTTCTCCCCGCCCGGCGAATTCGCGCAGTATGGCGCGCAATACGGCTGGAATCCGTGCCCAAAATAAGCCATGTGAACGGCCCCTTAGAATCCCTGGTTCTGACCTGACATAATGCAAGTCACCTTAAGCTGTGCACACTGTAGGTGAAATAGGAAAAAAACCCACAATTGCTCCATCTTTTTTTGGAGGTACAGTAAATATGGCATGTTATTTTTATTCTCCAAGTCAATATGATGCCCATTTTAGTTTCCTATTAATTGTTTTCTATTCGCTTTTGCAGTGATTTTTTGTGCTACCAAAAACTTTTACTTATTTTTTTTTTCTGTTTAAGCACCTGCATAAGGGTCTGCTTTTTACGAACTGAAGTGTGGTTTGAATTCTTAACATTTTTGGATATCTATAACTGTTTAATCACATTTTATTCCGATTTCAAGAAGAAAAGCAACCAAAAAATTCAACTTTAATGCTGGATATTTTTGTTATTGCATTCACCATGTTGGATATGCAATATCCCACAAAAGTGATTAAGCCCCTCACATTTTTCTAAATATTGCATTATATCTTTCATGGGAAAGCACTAAAGATATGACATTTTGATACAATGTAAAGTAGTCAGTGTACAGCTTTTATAATAGTGTAAATTCTGTGTGCGCTCAAAATAATTCAACACACAGCCATGAATGTCTAAACTTCTGGCAACAAAAGTGAGTATACCCATAAGTGAAAATGGACAAATTGTGCTCAATTTGCTATTTTCACTCAACGGTGTCAGGTGACTCATTAGTGTTACAAGGTCTCAGGTGTGAATGGGGAGCAGGGGTGTTAAATGTGCTGTTATCACTTCTCACACTCTCTCATACTGGTCACTGGAAGTTCAACATGGCACCTCATGGCATTGGGTTGTCTGAGGATCTGAAAAAAGAATTGTTCCTATATCTAAAGATGGCCTAGGCTATAAAAAGATTGCAAATACCCTGAAACTGAGCTGTAGCACAGTGGCCAAGACCATCCAGGGGTTTAACAAGACAGGTTCAGAACAGGCCTAGCCATGGTGAACCCAAAAAGTTGAGTACACTTGCTCAGCGTTATATCTGGAAATTGTCTTTTCAAAATAGACGTATGAGTGCTGAGGCATTGCTGCAGAGATTAAAGTGGTGGGGGGCAGTCTGACAGTGCTCAGACCATATGCCACACATTGAATCAAATTGGTCTGCATGACTGTCGTCCCAGCAGGAAGCCTCTAGCAAAGATGATGCACAAGAAATCCCGCAAACAGTTTGCTGAAAAGAAGCAGATTAAGGACATGGATTACTGGAACCATGTCCTGTAGTCTGATGAGACCAAGATAAACTTGGTGTCAAGTGTGAAACCAGGTGGGCAGTACAAGCATAATGGTGGGAGTGTCATGGTTTGGGGCTGCATGAGTGCTGCTGGCTGTTGGGAGCTACAGTTCATTGATGGAACCATGAATACCAACATGTACTGTGACATACCAAAGCAGAGCATGATCCCCTCCTGGAAACTGGGCCACAGTGCAGTATTCCAACATAACAACATCAAACACACCTCCAAAATTGAACACCCAGTTGAACACCTGTGGGTATTCTCAAACAGAAGGTGGAAGAGTACAAGGTTTCTAACATCCACCAGCTCCGTGATTTCGTCATGAAGGAGTGGAAGAGGATTCCAGTGGCTACAACCTGTGAAGCTCTAGTGAACTCCATGCCGGAGAGAGTTAAGCAGTGAACAATATTGATAATTTGGCCACAAATTGTCCATTTTCACTTAGGGATGTACTCACTTTTGTTGCCAGTGGTTTAGACATTGATGGCTGTGTGTTGAGTTATTTTGAGAGCACCCCAAATTTACATTCTAGTAGTATGTTCACATGGTGTATTGCAGCACATACCTGTGTGTGCCACAATCTACCTGAGGTTAAATATATGTGCTAGTCAGTGCTTACTTTCAACAACACTACTGCCTCCTGTCTTTCTTTTTCCGAAGCTTGTACTCACCTGAAAGAAGTGACATTCCACTTCTTTTTACAGGTGTACAGTATACGCCGGAGAATATGCTGGGTTATCATAGCATTCAATAAGTGCTATGATTTACCATATTTGCAGGGTGTAATTAGGGCGCATTGCGGCGCAATTACTCACCGAAGTTTGCCCCATACATATGTCATGTGAAAAAAATCCTTATACATGCTGTACACTGACGATTTTACATTTTAACAAAGTGTCATATCTTCAGTGTTGTCCCATGAAAAGATATATTAAAATGTTTACAAAAATGTGATGTGTACTTACTTTTGTAAGATACTGTAAAAGGTTATATATCAATTGATCAGACTTTTACAGATGTGGTGATGCAAATTACATTAAATTTTGTATTTTTTAAATTTTCTTTTTATTTGTAAAATAGGGAAAGAGGGAGTTTCCTAAACTTTTAAGATATAGATTTTATTTAACTTTTTGAAAATTATTTTTACTTTACTTTAGTCCCTTAGGGTACTTGAACACTAGGGGGAGCGAAAACTTTTATACTATGCTGCAATACTATTGTATTACAGAATAGTGTGTTATTAAAGCTCTCTTACCTGAGACAGGGTGTAATAGGGGCAGTAAGATGGCAGGCTTGGGATCCTTCATTATGCTTCCAGCTGCCGTGACTGCCTGTTGGCACTCAGCGATTGCATAGTATGTGAGATGACCCAGAGGTGGAAGGGTGAGGCGTGAGGAGATGTGTTTTGGGATGTAATATTGGAATACTGTCAAGAAGCCCAGTTTGTGAAGGGAGGGGATCATGCTTCCATAAAACGATCTGATCATGAACTGGTTAAAATGTACGTTAATGAGGCAACTTTTTTAGGTAACGTCTTATGTAGAGAGTTCATTGTGTGCCAGTTGCTAACAGGAAATACAGTATTTCATTTTGCCCTATAGGTGCAATATGGTTTAGGCCCCTCCATATCCCTTACATGTTAAGTATAATAAAGAATGCAATGCAGTGAACTTCAAATTCTGTAACTACAATTTGTATTCCTTCCTTTATAGCAACATGCAGAAACACATGACCATTAAGTAACTTTCTTATCTGACCACCAATACAGAGATGAAATTTAAAAATGTGATGCCAACCATTCCCCTTCTGATATAATCACTGTTTTGAAGATCAATTAAAGACAGTTAAAAAATAAAACAAAAGAAACTGGTGCTTCTAAAATTTTTTAAATTAAGACTTTCTACAACACATAAAAAAACATACAATTGTTTTAACCTTTTCATGACACGTGTGGTGTCTACAGGCTACAGTGACAAGCTTGTTGGGTTGCTTTGATGTTCCAAATGTTTAAAACATATAGGATGTTGTCTCATCTCTAGAGAGTCAAGAAAATGTTAGATAATTAGATATATCGTAAGTCAGTATTCTTATTTTTCCCATATGTTTGTTTTCCTAATGCATTCATTTTTATTATTGGAATGGAAACATTGGTTATTTTCTTTCTGTATGACAATAAGTGTGTCATTATTATCTATTGTAACTAGCAAAGGCTGGAACGTTCAGTATGGTACCAATGCACATTGTTATACACTGTATAATAAATTGATAAAAGATTTGAAAAAAAGAGGGTTAAAAACAATCAAATGTAATCGTACATAAAAAAACGTAAAGGAAACCTAATAAACTGGTCTTAGACTAAGGAAATGTGCACACAGCATCTCTGCGGGGCGTAGTTCAGCACGTAATTATGCCTCAATATGTCTGAAGTACATCCCACAAATACGGTAAAATTATAGCACTCATTGATAGCTAAGATTACCTGCCGTGAAAGGCTATGGCAGCTGGCACAGAGCGTTTTAGAAGTATGCGCTGGCAAGTGTGTATTTCCAAAGCACCCAATGAATAGTGGCGCCTACGCGCTGCTATGCGCCCCAAACATGCCGTGTGAGCTCACCTTAACAGAGAGAAGCACAGCACTTTATAGAGATCAACTGTTACGTATCTACAACGTATGTGCTCCTTTTAGTGCCTGCCACAGATTTACCCTTAGAATCTACCACCCGAATGCCAGAGGAAGAGACATGTGTTAAATCTCCAGCTCTGTAAAAATAGAGCTCTGATTCTTGTAAAAATAAGAATTGTAGACGTGAAACTGAGATGATATTTTAAGAATGACAAAAACCAAAACTAGTAGCATAATAGTAATATTAAGAAAGCATTACATCCTAACAGAAGAGTTCTTAACGAATCTGGTGTCTGTAAAATACCATGAGCATCTGGTATAAAGACTTACTCAGGCACAAGCTAGGGCAGGTGCTCCTATTGATCTATTAAATTACGTCTCAAGATAATTCAAAACATTTAATTTTTAACATGTTTTACTTCTATATCCTAGTTCTGATTTTTAAGGACAAGTGAATGTTTAGAAACTGACAAATGCAGTTTGTGAGGTCAAAAAACAGGTGATTTCCAGAAAGCTGCTTGAGAGGACATATCTATGTACTGCTGCATATGCACAAACAAGAAATGAGTACATACTATTTTATGTATGTTTTTCCCATCCTTGGATGTCCAGTATAGAAATAAACACTGTTGTGCTGGAAACTGATTAGCATTTCCTGTACTCTTGCAATAAAATGCATGTATATAGTCAATCCAACTTAAGTCAATGGGATAAAGAAGCTATAAATATACAAAATAAAATGTCCTTTATATGTCCTCCCGTAATTTGTGTCTCATATTGCCATGCCACATTGGAGGACATGTATTAAAACTGTCTAGGTCTAAGACTTTCTTTGTTGCCCATTGCAACCAATCAGAGTGCCCCTTTCATTTTTTCACAGCACTATATGAAATGAAAGGAGAGCTTTGAGTGGTTGCTATGGAAAGGAAAGAAAGGCCCATAATGTATATTAAGAAAGAATTCTTCTAAATTGCATGGAAACCAACTATTTGCGAGCTCCACCACCTTTTCACGAATCTGAGATGAGACCTAGCTTTAACTGTAAGGCTATATTCACACGGCATAATTGCAGGGCGTAGTTACGCCCCGCAATTATGCCATGTGTTCGGGAGCTTGCGCCGATCGCTGCAAGCTCCCGCGGCGGGGTGGGGGGAGTCCGCCGGCCCCACAGACATGTATTACTCGCGCCGCATAAACGACGTGAATAATTGACATGTCACTTATCTTCCCTCGGTGTATTGCACGAGCGTGGAGAAGAGGCGTAATCCATAGTTCTCAATGAGAACTGTGGATTACCATAATGACTGGGGCAAATTTTGCTCGTATTTGAGCGAAATACGGACCGAAATGCGCCCCAATCATAGCCGTGTGAACATAGCCTAAGTAATGCAAATCTGCCCCTGTTCAGTTCGACACTGGTTCAACCAAAATTCTAGTTCGGGACTTCCTAAACCCAATATTTTTTATTCTGTCCATTGCCCTAACCCTAAACCTAACCTTAACCGAAACCCTGAACCTAAGTTGGGGCTAGTGATGTTAGGCCTTTTTATATTGGTCTTACTAGTTCTGGGTCCACCGGTCCAACATAATTTTTTGGCCTGATGTACCATGGCACCAAGTGTGATGTTAGACTGGAAGTGATGATGGATGACTGCTGCTGCTGCCCCTGGAAGCTCTGTGGAAAGGGATGTAATCCTTTTACTGCCTAAAAACCCTAATGGTTAGAGATGTTTTTTTAAGTTGATGTACATCAATCAAAGTACTTAGATTCAGGTCTAATTTGTTTTTTACAAAAACCTAAGGCTGGGCACTAACCGTAAGGGCTTGTTCACACTCCATGTAACATCCGCTTTTTAGATCCGTCTCTGGGACCGACAGGACGGACACAGAGACGGAGCTAAACAATTAGCAGTGAGATTATCACTGTGGGCTATGAGGAACATGCAGCAGCGTTCACATGAGAGATCACCGCTGCGTGTTTCCATAGCGCAGCTTGGGCCTGTCTCTGAAAGAATTGCATGTCATTTCTTTCAAAGACGGAGCTGACAGGCAGGAGGGAAACACGCAGCGGCGATCTCTCATGTGAACGCCGCTGCGTGTTCCTCATAGCGAGCAGTGATGATCTCACTGCTAATTGTTAGATCCATCTATGGGTCCGTTCTGTCGGTCCCCGAGACGCATCTAAAAAGCGGATGTGAATACGGAGTTAAAACGCCGTGTGAACAACCTCTAAGTCCACTGACTGTGACAGGAGTCCTACACCACTGCACCATATGCAGTAGGGTAACAAGCAAACCAAGTGCTGAACCACTTTCTGGCCAACATAGATGTGATTAAGAGCAAATAACACCTGTGTCATCAGAACTGTTTGAGGAGCTACACAATATCTTGTAGACTGACTCTTGATGAGTTTTCCATCTTATCATTAATTATACGGTGTAACTGCTTATTTAAAGGGGTTGTTTTACTACAAGGATTGCTTTTTAAGTTAAAGACCTTGTAAAAACAAGTCACTTTGCAATATGTGTCCATTAACAGTGTCCTACCTATTCCTAGATTTCCCCTCCTGTATGGGCTGCATCAGCTCCTTAGGTCACTATAGCTACAGACCTGTTCGATCTCTCCAGATAGGCTGTCAGCGCTAGTCGCTATAGCTACAGACCTGGTGTCCTCAGCAGCTCATCACTGCAGGCCAGTAGAAGCTATTAAACACGCCCCTGAATTCTAAAATGAAACTGAGAAAACAGGACAGAGGTCAGATGAATCAATGTAGTGAGAGAACTCTTTTAAGATTAGGGCTATATTCATTTGTAGAGTGAGAAAGCTCAGTCTAGTACAGTTTGGTTACATTATTCTACAGTTACAAGATATAATTGGACCACCTTATTTTAGGTCAGTTAATTTAGTGGTCTGTTAGTGATTGCTAACTCTGCAACCCCGATAGTTACACCCGATCACATTGTTACATCCCAACATCTTTAAACAACCTACTATAACTATTAGCCCTGTGATTTTCCTGTGAATGTCAGCATACTGTTGAAGCAGCTTTCTTCTTTTATTTTCATTTACTTACTTACATAGTTAAAACTGCAAGCTAATTCCCATATAATTATTCAGACATTTAAAGAAAATTTCACGGCATGGGCTTTTCTTCACTATTCAATTCACTATAGATTATAGAAATAGAAAGGTAATTTTATGAAAGCAGAATCATTTTTACAGGTCTATTGTCTATATAGCAATTACTCCCTCAGGTATCTACAGGCGTTCTTCTAGATTGGCACCTGCAGATTTTAAGCAGGTGCCAATGCAGATTGCATAACCAAAATTGTTTCTGCTTAACCATTTCAAGGCTCTTTATTGCTATTCATGACCAGGCACATTTTCATTTTTTAATACTTTCTGGTTAGAAAGCTTCAAAGAGGTAACATTCCTTATTACTGAGAGGCATCATAGGTGTGTGGAGACTAATACACCATTAGCTACTACTAAAATCGAAATATATTCTAAAAGGATCATGGGAAATGAGCTCGGACTCTTGCAACACCACCTATTAGATGTAGCGTTCCTCAAGTTACATCTAACTCACCTAGACTTGCAATGTAAATTGGATTGAATTCAAACAGATCTTCATCTGCATAAATCTGTTTTGGGGTTTCATCCCTCAATCAGAGTAAAAAGTACAATACTGGTTGGATTGGTGAGAGGCTCTAGGCTCTAGTGTTCCTCATTAGGGAGAGACACCATGTAATGTGTGGAGACTTATACACCATTAGTCGTGCCACGAAAATTTAAATATATTTTAACGAGCTCACGGGAAATGAGCTAGGACTCTTCAACGCCAACGATTGGATGTTCGGTACCTCAATTCACATCTGATTTGCTGTGCTTTGCAACTTAAATTACAGCCAATCAGGTTATCATCTGCAGGCAGTGGTTTCCGAGGAGAATACTGGTTGGCTATGTGAAAGGCTATAAGAGTAGCTAAAAAGGGGTAAGGTTCCACATTAGGAAATCGTACCAAGTTGGTGTGTGTAGATTTATCCACCATTAGTCGCTCCTGTGAAAATTAAATATATTCCAACAGGCCCGTGGAAAATGAGCTTGGACTCTTGTAGCGCCACCTATTGAATGTAGTGCTCCTGTATACAGATGCATATCTGGTTGTCTCTAATCTCATTTACTTTGCAAGATTCAGGGAGTTGGATTTGAATTGAGGAACACTACATTTTCCATGAGCTTTTTAAAATATATTTAAATTTTGGTGAAGCGGAAAATGGTGTACTAGTCTCAACACATTACTTGGTGATTCTGCCTAATCAGGAATGCTATCCCCAGTGATACCCCAAAACTGCTGTATACAGATGAATTTCTAGTTGCCGCTAATCCCATTTACAGTGAGTCAAATGTGACTTGAGAAACGCTACAGCCAGTAGGTAGTGCTACAAGAGTCCTTGCTCATTTCCCAAGAGCCCTTTAGAACAGGTTTGAAAGCTGTAATGCTTTCTCAATCTTGGTTATTCAAGCAATTTTTATGTTTTTTTTTTTCCGTAATGCTTTATTTTTCCTGGCTTTATTTTTATGTAGTTTTTTTATAATCATTTTCAGTTAGGTGATTTATCATTTTAGACAGAGGGCATGGCAAAGAAGTTGTGGTTTAAGCTTACAGTGATTTTTTTTTATTATTATTTTTTATTTTGTTTGGTCTTTAATTGTTTTTTATTTATTTCACAAATTTGTTTCCCATAAGGCAATAACTAACCTTTGGGTGCATTTTTAGAACTTTAAAAAAAAAAAAAAAAGTTATTGCATATTTACACAGCAACTGGTGCTTATATTTAATTATTATAATTATATAATTACTGCCCCCAAAGTTCACTACAGAAACTATCTGGATCTGCTAAGACCCAGCTGTTTCAGCAGTTTTCCAGAACTTGGGGCCACATGCATGCAAACTGTCTAGGTCTAAAACTCACTTTGTTGCCCATAGCAAACAATCATAGCGCCCCTCTCATTTTTTCAGAGCACTACATGGAATGAGAGGGGCTCTCTGATTGGTTGCTATGGGCAACAAAGTGAGTTTTAAAACTAACCTGTTTTCATACATGTGGCCCTTGGTTTTTACGTGATTGCTGTGGATAAAATAAGAATGCAACTTGCTGCCAACTAATATGCACACACTATGCTTCTTGAGCCCTATACGTACTCTGTTTCCCTGAAAATAAGACACCCCCGAAAATAAGACGTAGTGCATTTTTTTTTTTATGCAATTCAGAGTTTGGCTGCTTATGCTGATGTTTGTAATGAAATCACTACAGTATATTAATATTTGTTGATATTTTGTTCAACAATAAATGTGAATTATTGTTCTTAAACAATAAGACATCCCCTAAACAAATCTTACTTGTTTTTGGGAAAAAATTTTAATAAAAGACACTGTCTTATTTTGGGGAAACAGGGTAGCACATTTTGGGAAAGGGCGGATGGAATCAATTCTCAGACTCTTCTATGGATATTTTTTCCTTTTTGACTCAGCCCCCCTTTCCTGAAGCGCAAAACCCCCTCAACTGCAGCATCAAAGTTGGTAAAGGGTTTTTTTCCCACGGCACAGGTTTTCAGGGGGGGTTTTGGTTTGAAACCCGTTTTTTTAAACCGACGTAAACCTTTTAAATTAAGTTAAAGGGAAAAAATTCCGTGCAGCCCCCCCACTGCAAGTTTTCCCCCGCGGAGTTTTTTTACCCCGGGCAGGGGTCCAAAAATTTTAAAATTGTTCATTTTTTTCCATCGGGTTTTCGGCGGAACAGAAACATTGGAGCTAAGAGGGGGGGCATAAATTCAAAACCCGGGAAAACCCTTCCCCTGCGTGCCAAAACGACCAACCCGGTCGGGTTTCCCGAGGGTCTTTGGGGCTTTCCGTGAAACGAAACCTGACACGTCATTTGCAATCTAAAAAAAACGGGGATGGATTTTAAACGATTTGACAGTAAACAGGGTTGAAGGGTTTCGCAGGTTTCAGCAAATAAAATGTATCCAAAAATTATGCAATTTCCTAAGACATTTTCTGTCTTAGTTTCCTGTTTAAAGTCACTGCTTGCTAGTACTGAAACTGAAAGAGATTCCTTCAGAAACAAGGAAAGACAAACAAGGGTGCACTCAGAGGCATAATTTGAAGCTCCGGGGCCCCATTGCAAAAAGTTAAATGGGCCCCCCAGCTAACATGTGCCACTTACAATGCTGGTATCTCCTTATGTGGCAGAAGGGCTTTTGGGCCCCTCAGGCTGCAGGGCCCGGTAGCGACTACTACCTTTGCACCCCCTATAGGTACGCCCCTGGGTGCACTACGCTGTAGTAAAGCAATATAATGGTATCCACAAGATACAAAAGCACTCTGCAAGACCAAGGCAGTAAATCCTGCAGTCAACCCCAGATTATACCCTGCTGAGTATTCGAGGAGGAGAGACTAATAAATGCAGACATGCAGAGTTATCCCTGATAAGCATTATCCTCCGAACTCTGAAGTTAAACCGCTCTGGACATAAGGATTGTTACTGAATATAGAAGTCCATAGTGTCCGTGTTCACAAGTCATATTCTTTGGACAAAGCTACAAACAGGAAAAGGCATTTCAAACCTGTTTGGTTTCCAAAATTCAGTAGCATCCGTTGCCCTCGCTTGCTATGTCATTGTGGTGGAGCTGTGCCGTAGTAATATGGAACACCCTCCAACAGGTGACAGAAGGACGAAAGAGACAAACAGCCTTGTGACCTTTACTTGACAGATCCACAAGAATTCCCGAGAAAGGATTCTTTTTGTGGTTTAAACCATTATTCCTGGAAAACAATTTTGTTTTCCAATTTTTGGCAACTTTTTTTTTTTTTGTTTCGACAGTCCTATGAAATAAAAAAATACATTTAAAATCTTGACCTTTTCTAGCTATGATTAGTTAAGAACTTAAAACCACAGAACTCATATTTACCTCTTTACTAAACTGTATTAGATTATATTGTAATGCACTTTTGAGGTATGTGCTACAGCGCAGTTTATTGTAACAATGCTGTAATGTTTAGTCCCATAAGCGCCAGGCCTTAATGATCAATTGTTTTGCCTCCCTGGTTTCAGGAGTCATAAATTTTTTGGTGCAGCTGTATGAGGTTTTGTTTTATGCAGCAGAAGTTGTATTTTTTTTTGTTTGAGGATACATATAAATTACTGTGTAATTTACTACATTATTTTGGGAGTCATGAATATAAAAAAACATGTTTTCTGCATTTGTTTTTCACTCTTTACAATTCACACTAAATAACAAAATTAATTCTACAGGTTATTACGACTGTGTTGATACCTAATATATGTAGGGTTTTTTTTGCGTAATATTGTGTGAAATAATTTTTTTAATTAAATATTTATTTTTATTTTTTTTGCACTTTTTTATATTTTATATTTTAACTTTTTTTTATTCCAGTCGTGGTTAACTATTTTTATAATTTAATATGCACTTAGAATTTTTTAGCATACTCCAGTAAGCTAATATCTGTGTCAATATGTTGTGTCAGTGTGCCCTAACAGCAGGTTTACTAGACATACAGCCCTGGAACTACTTTAGGTCCCCAGCGCATAGTGTGAAGCCTTTCCCCAGGCTTCATTGGACATTGATATACCTGAAGACCTATTCATGTAGGGAATCCCCTTTGATCATGCTTCACTCTTGGACCGCAGCAGTCACAGGGTTAAATGGAGGTGTTTAAAGGAAGCCTTCAATCCCTGTTATGCTCTAGGAACAGAGTTCTTAGGCTATGTCTACAGTGCATAGTTTTACTATTGTATTTTCGGCACTTTTAGGATTTTAAAAGCGCCAAAAATATGATAGTTTGTGCAGCCCCATAGACTACAATATAAAAGACGAGCTGTAGCCTCCACAGGTCGTCTTCTGGTGCCGGTGTTTTATACAACATGTTGTATAATACGCCGACCCTTTTATTTTTTTCGTTGTCTTCCCACACAATTCAATTGTATGGGCGACGCCTCCAAAAAAAGTTTTTTGACCGATGCAGTGTAGCCTTAGCCTTACTTACAGCTTTCCAGGTGCAGCTGCGATGCTGGTAGCGTGGAGGATGTCAATACAAATTTACTGTCAAAAGTAACTGTGTGTTGCTGAAAAATTCAAATGGCGACATGTATGATATTTGGCGCTGACAATCGCTTTAGAGCAGTGTAGAACCTGTAAGAACCTGTCGTACTGTAGTTTATATATTTAGGACATTGTAGGTGGAGCTCAGAGTAATGGTGCAAAGTTTAATGTGCCACATTGTAAGAATTCCTGACAGCTAGGGCCATGCTAACTTATGTTAATTACAAACCTAGATAAAATGAAATCATTTAAAAATAATATAAAATGAATCTAAAATTATATAATATTCCAAAAATCTAAAATGATCTTATATCAAATATTATATCACATCATATGAAATTAATATTAAATAATGTAAAATAATTAAACCAATACAGCATCTACCATGTCAGTAAATAGAAACTGTCATAGAGTGATCTTGCTTAGCACACAACAAGTCTCAGAGACCTGTCATGTGACAGCTATTTCTGCATGTGGAATAAAGGCTGAGAGCAGGAAAAAAAATGTCCACATTGATCAACATGTGATTAAAATTTAATCTATTCCTAGCTCAGTCTGTTAGAGAGACATTAGTGATGGATGGATCTAAACAGCAGTGTACAAAGCTACATAGCTCTAAAGGGTTAAAGTTTGCCAATGGGAAACATAAACAAGCTCCTGTGGTGCTGATAAGACACAGCAGGAAGTTATGTCACCAGCCGGCCCATGATCTAAAGCAGAGAGAGGTGATCAGTAACCTAGGAAGCTTGTGTACACAAGCAGGACATAAGAAATAATAATCTTTATTTATCTTTGCCTACTTCTTAAAAGCTAATCAGTGAAATGTGAATACTCCTCTAATACAGTATAACAGCTACCACACATAACATTAGGAGTGGGTTCACATGTAGCGATCGCATTTCTTTTAAACTGCATTCTTTTTCTCATGCTGTAAAAAAGCACAACAAAGACGCAAAGTGTGAACCCTGCTTAAATGTGCCGCCATAAAAAGGAAACCTGCTTTCAGCTGAGGTTAATTTGACAACCACACTTTTTGGCCACATAGCAGCCCTGATAAGAGCAATATGACCACTATGTGCCAGGACTATACTTATGACTTTTTATAGCAAGATTGATAAATATTAACTAGTAAATGACAGATGAAGCCCAAAGGAGTGCACTAAGACCCGCTTCACATTTGCGTATATGGCAGACACCAACAGTGCCCAATAAACCCTTTTAACTGCAATGGAGTCTATTGGCTTTCTATCATGGTGTCTGTATTTTTTTTAATAATATTTTATGGGATTTGCAATGAAGTTTTTGAATGGAACCACAGATACCATGTGAATAAAGCCTTAGTTTCATGTAACTCATTGACTTCTTTCAGATAGGAGCTGTAGCTTTATAGTTAATAGTGCAAAGTACCACTCCAAAAACTCTGGATTAAGCCTCAGCTCACAGTGTCCTTGATCTTTGGAACCTAAGTGGTATACAAATAGCAGAGTGAAAAAAAACAGTGGAGGCTTAAGACAGCAGAAAAGTGTCAGAGCCTGAAACATCTGGGCACCCCCACCTATTACCAGTTCCTTGTATGATATCACTGAGCTCCTTTTTTAACTAGATGTCAACCGGCCATTGACTATAAATGTCCAGGCGATCGACATCTAATTCTGCACAGATATTTTAAAATGTCCGTGCAGAAAGTCCAGCTGAACACTAATTCTGCAGCTATAAACTAAAAACAAAGAGATGGACTATTACCAACCCTGCCTTCTCGATCGTTGTATATGCAAAGTTCAATGAGCCCTATATACAGTATGTATGTGTGTGTATATTGTAAGAGGGCGCAAAGCACAATCATTGATTGGGAGATATGTGTCAACGTTATTCCTGGTATCGGTGAGGTAAAGCCCAGCATAGTAGGTGTCAGATGCATTAGGAAACTGACATCCTTGTTATTATTAGCATAACTGCAGATAGCAGTTACTCCGGGCCGGGCTTTACCGAGCGGCCCAAGAGCTGGGTGGGAGGTCGCTCCCACCTTTTCCAGGTCCAGGCCGCACATTTTCTATCTCTGTAAGACTGGTAAGTTAGGTGTAGAGAGCGAGGAAGGTGGAGCAGGGAGTCTCTCGAGCAGTTTGGAGTAAAGGCTCTGTTTTGCAGGTCTGGATGTGAGCTGGATATCTGCCTGGAAGCAGCACTTGACCGGGCGACCCTACGGACTGGGTGTGCCGCCCACATCGGGCAAGTGGAAACTGTGCTTTGAATACCACAGCCATTTGCTTTTGATTAAGACTTTCTAAAAACGGCACAGGCTGACATGTAAGCCTTGTGGGCTAGGGGTTGCTGTGTAATAAAGTGTGGTAATATAGAGCACCTGATTAAGTTGCTACGTCCCTGCTGCTGGTTCCTTTGGAAAGGTTACCATTGGAGTTGAAAACCCCACCCTACAATTGGTGGAGGATGCTATGGCACTAAGACTGCAGAGACCTTTTATATGTCTGGGTTAAAGCTGCAACTCAGTTTTAAAAACACAGCTTTTGCAATTGGAGGACGACTTTTGAAACACCTGGTGCAGGGCAACACGCAGGAGCAAGCAGCTGGCTCATGCTGTGTCTATTACGGGCCACAACAGGAGACAAACCGCTCATGATGCAAACAGTGGGCATTCTCGAAGAAGCAATCCGGGATGTTAAAGAGACCCCAGCCGCACTTCACCAGGATGAGGCAGCGAGTCACGGCGAAACACAGTTAAGGGAGGGGCACTGCAGATAGATGACACCAGGGAGGACGTCGTGGAAAGCCCTTCCTCGCCAGTGTTTTGAGCGCCATGCCGAACGAGAGGGGCTGGCCACAGTGCAGTGGAGAGTGTGTTTTGGCGCCCTTCCTCGCGGTGAACCCCTGGAAGGCGTTATTATGATATATCGCTGCAAGATGCCAGGGGAATATCCCATAGCTTGTGGCTTGAGTTCCTAGGCATGGCTGGGGTAACAGTGAATGTCGAGCCCTGAGAGTACAATCAGTGGAAGCATATGAGGAGTGAAAAACAGGCCAGGTCTCAGATGTTTGACATCTGTCTACTAACGTACCAAAAATGGTTACAACCAGAGGTGCTGCACACCAGCGCAAATGATCGAGCGGGGTTGTATAATGGGAAATGATTCATGACATGCCCTGCCCAGAACCACTCTGCAGTGCTGGGTGGTGCAAGGGTTCCCAAGAATGCTGAACGACCTAGTTGACTGAGGAAGAAGATATCATGTGGTGGAGAACTACATGGCTGACCCTGGGAAATTCCCACTTCATCCATATTGGGCAATCCGCGTGACTCAGTGGCCAGAGAAAGGGACCCAAAAAACCCCCCCCGAGCGAAGGACACGCCCCCAAGATTAGAAGTCTTGCGGTGTCGGGGACCAGAACTGGGCCAAAGGAGATTTGGTGCTGGAGGTCGCCCATGCTTCCAGGGCATATGGTGGTCAGTCGTCCTCTCAGCTCCGAAGGCAATGGGATGTTCTATAGGGAGGCGCGTTTCTATTTGTTTGACACATTCAGCATGTGGCGCTGTTCTAAACTATGCTGGAGGAGTTTATTCACCCCCATGTCAGTAATGACGTTGATGTAACTGGGCTCTGGAATTCTGGGAGACTGGATCACCCTCATAGCAGCCACCTCGCCCGCATATGTTAGACCAGAGGGAAAAAACTGTGGGGGTCACCTGTATCCACGGGGATACTAGGGTTTACCCAGTGGAGTGGGTCATATCCAGTCTGTTGTGGGCTATCGGTATCAACACCCGGCGGCCGAGAGTTGTGTGCAAGGCGTTAAATGCATGAGTAATTTTGCGGCAGCAGATTTGCCCATATTTTTGGATAACTTGGCTATAGGCACGGGTACCACTAAATACCTATAAGGGTACCCAAAGACAAGCATGGTGAGGGTTGACCCAGAGATAGTCCACGAATTCCCTATGTCAGCGATGGTGGGTGATATAATGAGGAGGAATCATACTGGTGAGGAGCGTGTACCTTGACCTAGAGGTGCTTCTCGGGGAAACTTTTGGGACAAGGACCACCCAGCTCCAAGATGAAACACTGAAAGCGGGCCTCTAAATAATGTGGTGGTGCTTAAGGGGTACACCAAGTGCCAGGGGCACAGTGAGAGGTATTCCCCATTCGCTATGTATGGGAAACTCCTTGTACCGTAGTATGGTGACATGTGTCAGGAAGAGTAAGAGATTTGTGGTAGAGCTTGTTTAGTGCCAAAGGTTGTTTGAGGTGGATGGTTTTGGGAGCTCGACACAATGCCCTGTGACGGGGGGGAACCTGGGGGCAGACAAGACCCTGGAGAGAGTTCTACAGAGGTTTTATTTGGCCAGGGTGGTTACCGGGAAATTCGTGATACTGTCAGTCATGTCTTATGTCAGGTAAACTCCCCGGATGCCCTCGTCCGCAGTCCCTTGGTGCCACTGCCTATTATTGATGTCACTTTGACAGGATAGCCATGGACTTGGTCGTTTGACCTTGGTTTAAAAATCTAATAGGGATGCATCAGTACAATCCCTTAAGTATAGTTTGACTACGCCTCCCTGGTACCCTGAAGCGAGTGCCCCTAAGGAATAACCTCCTCTAAAACATATTGCCGCAGGGAGTGGTTAACTTTTTGCAGAACTGGGTTACCAAGGAGAATTCTCACAGACAGGGAACCCGGTTATGTCAAGGGATCATGCCAAGAATCTTCTGTAAGGCGTTAAGATCGCCCATATCCCCTCTTCGGTCTATCACCCCAAATGGATGGCTTGTAGAGCGCTTTTAACAAGGACCGGCTAAAGGCCATGTTAAAAATGTAGTAGAAAAGGTTGGCCCAGGGTTTGGGACAGTTTGCTTGCCATACATTGTTGTTTTTGATCAGTGAGGTACCCCCAAAGCCTTCTACAGATTTTCTCCGTTTGAATTATTGTATGGTAGACACTAGGGGCTGTTACTGGATATTGCATAAAGGACTCTGGGGAGAGTGAGGTTACTCCATTTAAAAGTGTGAATAGAACATTGTTACACAAATGCAAGAAAGAATAGCCCAAGTGATGGCGCATCGTAAAAGACATCTTTTACTAAGGTCGGAGGCGCAGTCCAAGGTGTACAACAGTGGTCGGCCTGGCTTAGGACATTCTGCCAGTAGACCGGGTTCTAGTGCTAGTACCACTGTGGAGGAGTAAATTTCTGCTAATATGGCATAGGGGCACTATGAGGTAGTAGAGAGGAAGGCGGGAGGTTAACTACACGGGGGTTCAACTGACGGGAAGGCGAAAACCCTACAGACTCTATTATTAAATCTGTTATAACCCTGTGGAAGGATAGGGACCCCCCCCAGTTGCTCCTTGCCTGGTTGATCAACTCAGACTCCCCTACTTGAGAGATCTGTTGAAAATTGCAGACTACCACTGTCCCCCTGCCCAAAAACAAGCATTGTAGGTTGGGCTGGGGGGGGACGCTGTTACAACAAAATAGGGACATGTTTACAGAATCACCAGGCTTTCACCAGGTAATCGAACACGAGATTATTACGGCGCAGGTGAGGGTGACATGAAATCGATACAGGATGCCTGATGGCCCGCCGTGGGGGTCATTGCAAAGGAAGTCCAGAGAATTATGAAGATGGGTGTTATTGAAGAGTCTAAAAGTGGGTGCGTCCAAGTCCTATATAAGTGTTAGTCCCAAAAACCCAATGGCGAGAGTGGCGTTTTTGCAATGACTATCGCAAAAACTGAACGAAGTTGTCTAAAGTTGATGCCTGATTACCCCATTGCCCGGGTAGACGGAGCTTATTGAGTGGTTAGGTCCTGGCTCGATATTTCACTACCCTAGATCTCACCAGGCTACTGGCAGATCACGACTGTTAAGGAGGCTAGGGGAGACGGAAACAGCTTTTACCACACCTGGGATGTTTCCAATTTGTGAGGATGGTTTCGTTTTTGCAAGGGGCCCCGCCACTTCCAGGGGGAATGGATCGAAGTCTACCTACGTCCCACACAGCAAATATGCAGGTCGCGTTACTTAGTCGATATTGTGATCTTTACTTCTGATTTGGGGGAGTCACACTAGGTTAAAGTCCAAGCTCTCCCTGGACTCGTTTTTAGAAGGTGGGTTAATATAACCCATGTACAGTGTGCCCATGGGGATGGAGGAAGCCGATACTTGGTTTACATGTAGGACGAGGTGAAATAAAACCCAGCTTAACAAAGTAGAGGCAATTCAAAACTGGCCCCCCCCACAACTAAACAAAAATAACAGGTCAGAGCGTTCGGGTATTGTGGAGGGTATACAGGAGGTTTATCACCAAGTTCGCCGGAGATAGCAGAGCCTTGACAAACCTGACAAAAGGGGCAAAACGGCCATGGTGTGATGAAATGGTCCCAGAGGCTGAAGATGCTTTCCAGAAGCCTTAAGAATTAGACTGCCTCGAAGGCAGCTGTGTTAGTTGCCACAGACTTCTCCAGAGAGGTGAGTTTGTCGTCCAGAGGACGCACACTCATAATTGGGTCTAGATGCGGGTAGGTGATGTCCAAGTCATGAATGGAGAGGCAACATCAGTCTGTTAATTTGAGTAGGGAAAGCTATCCACATAGCTGTGCTGAACTACTTATTATTGAAAAAGAATGCCTGCATATCAAGTGGGCCCTGGATTCAACTTCAGTTTACTGCTAGGCGCGCAAGTTTAGGCTGATTTCGGATCATGCCCCTCTTAGATGGTTAAGTGAAAAGAAGGGAAAAAATAAATGCTTTAAGGTCACCCGCTGGTTCTTGGCTCTAAGGATTTTAAGTCTCAGTAGAGCATAGGGCAGGAAAATGCAAGGAAATGCAGATGCTTTGTTAGGGTAACACGGCATGATGGCGGAAGGTGACCCGAACCCCCTGGCGGCTTTGGCATGAGGAGGGGGGTATGTAAGTGGGCGCAAGGACACAATCATTGATGGAGGTTATGTGTCACCGTTATGCCTCGGTATCGGTTGAGGTAAAGCCAGCATAGTAGGTGTCTGATGCATTAGGGTAACTGACTCCTTTGTTATATTAGCTTAAACTGCAGATAGCAGTTTACTCTGGGCCGGGATTTACCGGAGCGGGGGGGGGGGGGCAAAGAGCTGGGTGGGAGGTCGCTCACACCTTTTCAGAGTCCAGGCAACATTTTTTATCTCTGTAAGGTGGTAAAGTCAGGTGTGAGATGGGGAGGTGGAGAGGGAAGTCTCCTCAGAGCAGTTTGGAGTAAAGAGCTCTGTTTTGCAGGTATGATGTGAGAAGGATATCTGCCTGGGAGCTAGATGCACCTTGCCGGGCTACCCTACGGACTGGTGTAGGCGCCCCACATCGGTGCAAGGAGAACTGTTGCTTTGGCATACCACAGTATTGCTTTGCTTAAGACTTTCTAAACTGGCTAGGCTGAAGTAAAGCCTGTGGGCTCGGGTGTGCTGTGTATAAACGTGTGGGCTATAAAGAGCACATGTTTAAGTTGCAACGTCCCTGCTGCTGGTTACTGTGGAAAGGTTTCCATTGGAGTTGAAACCCCTACAATATATATATATTAATATTTATATTATATATATATTTTTATTTTAATTTAATATATATATTTATATATATCTATATATATACAACACATTTTATACGTTAATATACACATTTTTTATATTATATTTATATATATTTATAATATTTATATTTATATATATTTATATATTATGATTTATATATTTTTCATATTATATATAATATATATAAAAATATATCCATACTGTATATACTGTGTATATATAATATATTTAATAATTAAATTATACATACTTGTATTATATCATATATATATTTATATATATATCTATTTATATATATATATATATGGTAGGCAAAACCAGCAGGTAAAGAAGGCAGGGTCACTTGCATGCGGGTTGCTGTATTGTGTATTGAGACTTCAGGGATGTAATGGTGGCGAGTCCGGTAATACGCCACTTTACCATCTAGCCGAGTTGTAGCAGGAGAACTGCATTGTATGTGCCACCGAAGTCCCAGGAGCTCGGTGGGGGTAAAGACAATTTTAGTCAGTGACAGAAGGTTACTAATGTGGGTGTACAGTTAGTATAACTACCATGCAGCTTGCATGGGCTCTTTTTCCGGGAGCGAGGGTGGGAAGCAGTCCCCACAGTCCGGTACGGGTTTAACTGGACCTGCCTGCTGCTCTCAGACCTCATTTAAGGAGTGTAAACCTGAGGATGCCATTTCCTTCCACAGTTGGCTGCAGTGAGCAGCTGAGCGAGGAGCTCTAGGACTCACTCTGGCTACCCTGCATCTTGGCCAACACTATACAGTTGTATGCGGACTTTATACCCTCTTAGCTGACGTGAAGCCTTATGTTTTTTTTTTAACTTCCCACATCGATATCAATGTTTTTAAAAAATCCTGAGATCCTGCAGTTTTTAACTTTGGGCCAACTTAGGTCTTTTTATAGTCTGTCACTTCCTGTTGAAGAGAGGGAACAAACCTTCAGCAGTCTCCTCATTATACTGCTCAGTCAGGATTACACCAAAAGGAGGACAACAATGTGGTATAAATAAACACACAGGATCAATACATTAGAGCTTCCCCTCTCCTACATTCAACTGCACGGTCAGTTTTTCTACTCAGGCTCACTGAGCTCCTATAGAAGTCCTATAAGGGTCTCTCCTGTTCAAAGCGACGATTGTCCATGATAGCTTGCATGTTTAAATAAAACTCTGTCTAAATGATGTTAACCCCTTCACGACATTGGACGTATGCATACGCCCTAGTGGGGCAGAGTGATTCCCGAAAATGGACGTATGCATAGTCCTGGCGAGCCCGCTCACGGATCGCGTCATGGGACCAGCGGTTAAATTACCGCTGGCTTCATGCATATCACACCCGGACAGAGTGAGCTTCAGGCGCGGGTGTTTTAACCCCTTAACTGCGACGATCAATTAAGATAATTGGAGCTAAGTCGCAGGCAGGTGGAGGGAGCAGGCCACTTCTGCCTGATTCAGTCGCACGCTGCTGCACGAGAGTGCAGCAACGATCTCCTACCAGACAGCCCGGGAAGTAAAGATAACTTACCGGGGTCGTTGTGATGTCACGTTGCCAACAAATGCATTGTCGGGCATGTGGACTGACAGTTGTCATGGTGACCAGTGCATAGCAAACAGTGTATGCACTGGGATTGCATTATAAACAGCAAACCTTCAGAAGATCTGAGAGTGTCTGTTATAAATCACCTATGGGGGAGGAAAGTAAAATGAATGTGTAAAATGTTTTTAAAATGTGAAAAAAAAAAAAATAAGTAAACACACAAACACATAAAATAAAATTAAAAAAACACCGTACACCGCCCTTTTACTATGTACAGACGCCAAACGCCTCAAAAAATGATCAACAAAATAAATAAGTACCATATTTGGTATCGCCATGTTGTGTAATGACCTGTCCTATTAATGTTGTCTTATTAAATAAAATGTACGGTGAACACTGTTTAAAAAAAATTTAAAAAAACCAATCAAAGGAATTGCGATTTTTGTTCCACCTCCCGCTGCACATATAAATGTAATAAATAAAAGCGTTCAAATACTCATATAAATTCCATGTTTATATGTTATTAAAAAACGTCAGTTCATCTGCAAAAAAAAAGTCCTTACACCTCTTGTATACGGAAAAATAAAAATGTTTTTTTTTTTTATGTTCTCAGAAGACTGAGTGATGCATTAAAATTTGTTTTTGTTTTACACAATAAAAAACACTTTTTTTTATTTTTTAAAGTGCTTCACATAAAAAAACTATATAAATTGGGTTATTCACCGTAATTGTATCAACCCACTGAGTAAAGCTAAACTTGTCATGGATACTGCACTCTGTGAGCGCTGTTAAAAATAAAAATAAAAAACACTCCTAGGATTACAGTATTTTCGTCACCCTACCTTCCAAAAAACGGATTTAAAACTGATCAAAAAGCCTTGTCCCCAAAAAAATTATACAAATAAAAACTTCAACTCATCACGCCAAAAAAATAAGACACCTAACACAGTCCATAACACAGGAGAAAAAGTATAAAAAGTTATGGCTCTCATGACTGGCGACGATGTGTTTATTGTGTAAAAGCAGTTTTAAAACATTAAAAAAATATACAAATTTGGTATCACTGTAATGTATCGACCTGCTGAGTAAAGCTAGATGCTCAATTATACCGCAACGGTGACCTCTGTAAATATATAAATAAAAAAAACTACCAGGATTGCTGTATTTTGTTCAAAATGCCCTCACCAAAACCTTAATATAAAAGTGATCAAGCGTTAATATTGCCCCCCATAATGGTACTTAATAAAAACGTTAAATCATCCTCAAGGAAAAAAAAGCCCCATATTCAGCTACGTATTACAGAAAAATAAAAAAAGCTATGGTTGTCAGAATAGGACAACATAAAAACGCAATTTTTTATAGACCTATTTCTATTGTGTAAAAGTAATAAAACATAAAAAAAGACATACAAATTATATCATTGCAATTTTACTGACCACATAGTAAAGTTATCCTGTTTTTATCCGTTAGCCGTACGGCGAACATTGTAAGAATGAAGCCCAAAAAACAATGGCGGAACTGTGTTTTTTCCCCCCATTTTCATAGCCCAATACTGAAACACCTGTGCGCCCAAAATGCACAGTACACCCCTAGATGAGATCCCTGAGGGGTGTTGAATCCAAAATGGGACGACTTCTGAAGGTTCACCTGTTCTGGTACTTTGGGGGCTTTGCAAATGGGGACATGGCCCCACGAAAATCTGGTTCCAAAAGCCAAATAGGGGCTCCCTCCTTGTATGGCCCGCCCATGCGCCCCCAAACAGCATTTCCCACACCCACATGTAGGATAGTGCCGAACTTGGAAGAAATTGCTTAACAAAATTTGGGATGCTTTTTTTACAGGATTCCTTGTAAAAATGAAAAATTTTCAGCTAAAATTGCTTTTTTTTTTTAAAAAAATAAAAATTTAAATTTTCTAACAGTTTAAAACACTAAAAAAAATTTTTGAATCAACTGTGGGGTCTAATACTCACTGCACCCCTGGATCTATTCCTTCAGGGGTGTAGTTTCCAATATGGGGGCTTTTTAGAGGAGTTTATTAAATATTACCACCTTAGGGCATCTGCAAACCTGAAAGAGGGGCCCTAAATAAATTGTAATGAAAATGAGACCCCAGGTCCGATAGGCACCTCCTATTCTGGGGCTTGTGGTTGAGCCAAATCGCGCACTAGGGGCCCCCATATGGGATATCTCTGAAAATAGCACAGTCTGGGGAATCAATATTAAGTTGCATTTCCCCGATCACATCTACCGTGTTCTTTTGAATAATGGATAAAAAATTGAAAAAACTGAAAAAAAGTGAATTTTTTAAATTTCACCTCCACTTTGCTTTATTCCTGTAAATCACCTAATGGGTTAATAAACTTCCTAAAAGCTGTTTTGAGTACTGTAAGGGGTGCAGTTTCTTCGATTAAGTCATTTATGGGGGTATCTAACATACAGGCCAATCAAAATCATGTTAGAACTGGACTGGTCCCTAAAATAATGTATATTGCAAATTTTCTTGAAAATTTGAAAATTACTACTAATCTTCTAAGCCCCCTAATGACGTAAATCAAAAAATGACATTTAAAAAAAAGATGCCAACCTACAGAAAACATATGGTGGATGCTAGTTATAAACTATTTTGAGTGGAATGACTATCTGTCTTACACACAGAAATTTCTGAAGTTTGAAAATGGTAAATTTTTCAAATTTTTTAAATTTTTCACGATTCTTTGATATTTTTCACAAATAAACAAGGACTTTTTGGACCAAAATTTCTTACTATCTTAAAACACCATGTGTCAAGAGAAAACAATCTCTGAATCACATGGATAGGTAAAAGTGTCAAAAAGTTATTCTCACGTACAGTGACACATGCCAGATGTAAAATATTGGCCTCTGTCAAAGAGGCCAAAACTGGCTCTGGCGGTAAGGGGTTAATATCAGTTTAGTTACATGGCTGCTCCCATAAACACAGAAAACAGAATTAAAAAATCTAAAATCAGAAAATAAAAACGGCTAAGAAGAAAAGAATGAGTATCAATAGCTTGTTTTAATCACTAAACAAAATGGCAATATGTGACTTATAAAACTACAAAGCAGTTTTCGCTCTAGAACAAATGA
>JAODAL010010252.1:0-106205 GCA_025379985.1 Phyllomedusa bahiana
CTGCTCAGAAGTTTCCATGTTGCTTATTCACAATGGCGCCATTTGTCCGCTCCCGATACCCTTTCACCACAGCATGATGACTCAACTATCTGTATTGATGCAAAATGTTTATAAAAATTGTGAATCGAAACATTTGACAATGCAGGTTAATTTACTACGTGGATTTTTCTTTAGGACCTGTCCCCACAGTACAGGTTTTCAATCCGATTTACAGACGGTTTTCGGATTTGAAAGCCGTCTGTAAACCGACTGTCAACCTTTTACATTGAGAAAATAACCTTTTAAATAGAAAATCCGCGCAGCAGTCCCCACTGCACGGATTTTCCGCCGGATGTTTTTTTTCACCGGCGATCCGAAAAACATAGAACATTTTCATTCTTCCGCCCAGTTTTTGGCCCCAACATGAACATGTGGGTGTGAAGTGGGATGGCTTGAATCCGCAAACCACAGACAAAAGCCGTCCCCCTGTGTGCCAAAAAAAGGCCAAATACCGCCCGGGTATTTGGACGTAAACGCACCCTTGGTGTACGAAAGAGACCGTTTAACATCTCGTTCTCATTGCTGTACTGTAATACACTGCGGATTTTTGCAGAGACTATAAGGCGTATCAGTCCGCAATCTAAGAACGGAGCGAGGTCCATGTTACATATAGGAATTAGCATTGACTCCTTGGGCGACATGTGTGATTTTTGGCGTCCAGGTGCCATTTTTTTTGCCAGAGGCACTTTGTAATGCGCCTAGTACTGGAGTGCGCCTGATTAAAAATCTAGCGAACGGGGCTGCGCCTGTTTTCGGGCTGAAAAGACGCCAGACTTCTGCCGCAGCCCCGTTCATACATGTCGCCCCTTGTATACAATTCATCTGTGTTATGTGACACCTTAGGTGGGGAATACTCATGGCAGCTTGTATGTAATTATAGCTGGAGGTATACAGCGAGCAGACACATAATTGCAATACTCCGTACAGCATGTGTCCAGTTTGAGATGTCCCCCTCAGGTCCTAGTTGTGACTAACATACAGCTTAAAGGGGAAATGCACCTGTAACTTTTTATGACCTATAGTGTCCCATAGTTATAGAGCTAAAATGCATTTTGGAGTATAGCGGTCCCTCAACATATACTTGGTTTTGGAATTACCATTGTATGATGAAACCATAACTGGTTATTGGTTCTGTAGCCCTCAAATGTCATCAACATAATGCAACATGGAAAGTAAAGAATATGAAGCAGATCCTAATCCAGATAAAGTGTGTCCTTCCATATAATATCAGAAAGAGCTGCTGGAAGCTGAAAATCACTTCTTTAATGAGGACAGGAGCTTCTTTAGGTCATGGACTATATATGCCAAGTACCAGGAAAAAAGAAATGGGGCCTTCACCTGGTGCCCAAAATATCCGCTCATCCTGGCACATGTAAGAGCAGTACAGCACATATAGTACCTCACTGTATTGTTGAGAGGCACTACTAGACCACCAGCCACTGCATGCACCTCACTAATGCATGTAAGAGCAGTACAGGACATGTAGTACCGCACTGTACTGTAGGGAGGCGCTACTAGACTGCAATCACTGCATGCACCTCACTAATACATGTAAGAGCAGTACAGGACATGTAGTACCGCACTGTACTGTAGAGAGGCGCTACTAGACCGCCAATCACTGTATGCACCTCACTTATACAATTAAGAGCAGTACAGGACATGTAGTTCTGCACTGTACTGTAGAGAGGAGCTACTAGACTGCCAAATACTGCTTGTACTGCACTAATCCATGTAAGAGCTGTACAGGCAGGGGCGTTGCTAGGATCCCAAAACATCCAGGGCCAGAGTGGGGTTCACACGGTATTTTAACGCCACATTGTGAGCTGCTGCTTGTATTTTTACAGATGAAAAAAGGATGTTTCAGTCACTAATTTTCTGCAAATTACACATAGATCCATAACCTCAGCACTACATTGTAATATAAGTCAACCCTGACAAAACTGCATTTTCAAAACCACTCATTTATGTATATAGGACATGTAATACCGCACAGTACTGTCGAGAGACACTACTAGACCACCAATCACTTCATGCACCTCACTATTACATGTAAGAGCAGTACAGGACATGTAGCACCGCATTGTACTGCAGAGAGGCGCTCTAAACCGCCGGTCACTGCATGCACCTCAGTAATACATGTAATACAGGACTTGTAGTACTGCACTGTACTGTAGAGAGGAGCTATTAGACCGCCAATTACTACATGTACCTCACTGATACATGTAAGAGCAGTACAGGACATGTAGTACTGCACTGTATTGTAGAGAAACGGTATAGACCAATCGCTGCATGCACATCACTAATACAATTGAAACCAGAAATTTACATCCACTGTATAAAAAGCCCCATCTGCATGTTTTTCTCACTATCTGACATGAAATCGGAATAAACATTACTTGTACCAAAACTATTTGCCAAATGCCAGAATAATAAGGGAGAGAATTTTTAAAGCATTTTTATTACTTTCTGCAAAGTCAAACGTTTACATACACTTGGATTACTCTGCCTTTAAACACTTTGGGACAGCCCATATGATGAGGTCATGTCTTTGGGAGCTTCTGATAGGTTTACTGGCAACATCTGAGTTCATTAGAAACACAGCTGTGGATGTATTTTAGTTCAAACAAGAAACGCACTGCTGATGGGAATGTCCAGCCATCATAGCACTCAGGAAGTAGACAGGTTCTGTGTATCAGAGGTGAATGTGCTTTGGTCCAACATGTGCATATCCACCTAAGAACAAAAGCAAAATACCTTGTGAAGATGCTGGCGGAAGCTGGTAAGATTGTGCCACTATCCACAGTGAAACGAAGTACTGTAACAACATGGGCTGAAAGGCCACTCTACCAGGAAGAAGCCATTCCTCCGAAAGAAACGTATAAAAGCCAGATTAATGCTTTCAAATGCACACAGGAACAAAGACCTACATTTTCGGAGACTTGTCCTGTGGTCTGCCGAAACTAAAATTTGAACTGTTTGGCCATAATGACCACCGTTACGTTTGGAGGAAAAAGGAGAAAGAAGCTTGGAAGCCTAAGAAAACCATCCCAACTGTGAAACATGGGGGTGGCAGCATCATGTTGTGGGGTTGTTTTGTTGCAGGAGGGACTGGTGCACTTCACAAAATAGCATCGTGAGGAAAGACAGTTATGTGGAAATACTGAAGCAATGTCTAAAGACATAAACCCGGAAGTTAAAGCTTGGGCGTAAATGGGACAGCATAGGACAAAAAAAACTCATAGCAAACCAAATCTTAAAACCGTTCATAAAACAGAGTTTTTTTGTCAAGTTCTTGTCAAAAACCCCCTTGAAATAAAAACTACCTTTTTTTAGGCATATTTAGTTTTTTTGTTGCATTATTTGGAAAGAGTTTTTTGGACATTTTTTGAATAAGTCATTTTCTAATGTATGCACAATTGTAAACCCCCTGGGTGGTTTTTTCAGCGGAAAAGCGCCAAAAAACTTGACAAAGGACGCCCAAAACCTGCCCAGCGCTTTACATAGAATTGTGTAGTAAATTTTCCGCTGGACGCTGTCGGTTTTTACAACATATTCTTAAAACCGCTAGCCATCAAAAAACGAGCAGAAAAAAAAGACCTGTGTAGTCTACAGGTCATTTTTTGTACTCGTTTTTCCGTTGAATTTTCAGCGGTTTCAAAATACTAAAACCACCGAAAATCTTACAGGAAACCTCTGCTGTGTAGACATAGCCCAACCAAACTGAGCCTAACATGGCAAACTCGCCTATGTATGCCTGCAGCCCTTACCATCTCCTTCCCAGGATCCCCTGATATCTCTTTTCCTAATTGGCTACAGGCTAAACAATACTTAAAATATTTCATCATAAAAATACACAAATACAAAACATAAAAAGTATATAAGACCACTAGTAGGGTGGTTGCACATCCTACACCTACATAATACTGCTATATAGTGCCTATACTGTGTTGCAGAATTATAGGGTTTCCCTAAATAATGTAGCCATATAGTGTTGACATAAGGCCATGAGGTGAACACATTAAATTTGAGTCAGCAAAGTTAGAGGCATTCCCTTCTAACTGATTAGTGTTAAGCCTATAGGCAAAGGTAATTAAAAATTGTTCCCAAATACATTGCTGTAATGATTTTGCTACATTTCAGAAATACAGCTGGTTTTCTGTTCTACTTCTTTGCAGATGGTTTTTACCCGCCATCTCTGTGCTTCAGTAGTTATGTCTTATTAGATGTAGGGGGCTGAAGGCTAACACACAGAGGTGGTCGTAACCTGTGAAACCATTTATAAACAAGTAGGATAGAAATTAAGCAGAACCAGAACAGAAATTTAGTAAGAACGTTTATTTTTGTCTACATGTTGAATAAGATGAGAGTACTCCTTTAAGTCCAATATTCTAGAATAGCATGAAAGCGTGACATAAGTTTAAAGGGGTTTTGCCACAATCTCATTTCATACCTCCTGCATCCAGCTCTTCAGCTCTGTGCGCTCAGAAGGGGGCGTGTGTGATTTGTTGAATTGCATATCATGTGACCCAGCAGGATGACATCACCAGCCTTTCCTCTCTCTAGTCAAAGAAACATCTGTTTCTATAAAGCATTGTGAGTAGCTGAGAGGTAAAGTTTTTGCTTCTAGGCACAAGCGTCCTAAGTTCAAATCTCTGCAGGAACCAAACCTGTGATGGTTTTTTTTCCCTCTTCATCAATGCACAGACCTCATTGAGGTTTCTTTTTTATTCATTTGCACTGTTTGACTAATTACTAAGGATACAGAGGATGGGGTAGAGTGACAGCACCGGGGTTTGAACACTCGGGTAGCTGTCTGGAGGAGAGTTGATATCTGAGCATGTGTGGCCAGGACTGAGGAGCTCTCAGTCCTGGTCCTATCCCCTGGAGTTGATCAATAAAGGAGCAGCTAAAACAAAAACAGTGCAGAATTTTTAATAATAATGAATGGTGAAAATGTTTATTTCATATGCAAGCTTCCCACGTCAATTTTACTTTGTGGCAAAACCCCTTTAAGATGCCAAGAAGAAAGTTTAGAGTAGACTAGGCTGGGACGGTGAAGGTACACAAGGGTGCCATGAGAGCAATATTTTTAAGGGGCCCTGATCAAATTTAACTAAAAAGGAGCCCATGATATTGTCGGAAACTGATAAGGGGTGCCCATGGTGCCCTTAAAGTACTTATGGCAGCCCTGGAGACCTGCAAATGATGGAAGTCTCAGGGTAGTTGTTAGTTTTGTCCATGTTCTAGCTCATTGTTCTTCAACCTGATCTCTCCAGTAGTTCCAGAACTGCAGCTATCACCTGAGACTGTCAGGGGCATGCTGGGAGTTGTAGTTTTGCAACAGCTGTTGAGCTCCATGTTGGAGATCTTTGTTCTTTCTAGTGGAATCTTCAAGCACAGATGAAAAGGTTTGGGTGCTATGTCAAATCCTCAATCTTCTCCTCTAAGGGGGGTCTATGTTGCCTGTCATTGCTTGGGTGGAGCTCCACTTTGACACCATAGCTATGTCTTCAGGTCTTCCGGAGCATCTTCCATTCCTACAACATGTAATACAAAAGATACATCTACTCCATAAATTAATTTTCTCTTCATGTATTTTTGTAACCATTGACCTATTTACATAGCAGTTTCCTGGTAATATTGCTTTTTTAGTCTCTGGAGAAGAGCCTAACTCCACCCCAGATACGTATCTTTATTTACATGGGACATGTGGGAATATGTCTAATTACTGGAGTGATTTTCTCCTTCATAAATTGCCAGTCGTTAAAATTTGCTGCTACAATTGGAACAAATTTGTCCCTGAGCTTCATGGAAAATGAGTCTAATAAATGCATAGTGATGAAGATGTATCGGGCTTGTGTTAAAGAGACAGCGCTAGTTTTTATGAATCTTCAATACTAGATTGCTATTGACCAGCGGAAACCCTGCTGGACTAGTTTTGTGTCTTTGGATCCCAGCAGACCAGCTTATCCTTGTCCACTGGGCCTGGGCATGGGTTTTCTCAAGCTTGAGCATCTGATGAGCCACCTTGTGCTCTTACAGTTCTCACCATAACAGAAGGGTTTCTTGAAGGCTTCCATTTAGGAAATTAAACCTGGAGGATTTGAGACTACTACGCATTGAATCATAACACTAAAGAGTTTTGCCACAAAGTAAAATTGACGTGGGAAGTTTGTAAATTAGGTAATAAACATTTTCACCATTCATTATTATCACAAATTCTGTAGCGTTTTGGTTTTAGCTGCTCCTTTAGTGATCCATTGTTTACAGCTAGTCTCCGGGGGACACGACCAGGGCTGAGAGCTTCAGAAGATGTCCAGGCAGTGGGTAGGGCCAATTACGGTCAAAACCACTGACCAAGGAAAGGGAATAACTAAGTGGACTAGAGCGCTAATAGTACAACTAAGCAAGTACACTTACATTAAATAAGTGCATAAATGGACAGTAAAATGACGCGTTTCGCGGGTGCAACCCGCTTCCTCAGATCTGTCGAACAGTTGAAATAGACTGGTTTAAATACCCTCATTCTCAAAATGAGGCTATACACGTAAACATACACTGGTTCATTGATAAAATAGCTGCAATGGGTATGCATAGATCCAATAGTAAATGGCAAAAATAGCAGATAACAACAATGTATGGCAATATATAAACACAATCTAATCACTGTACAGACTAGATACAAAATATGCACAATTTAAAACTCCTATTATTTACATATAATATTCTAATCTAAAATTTATAAATTTTTAATAAAAAACTAATTTTAATAAAAATACAACCATAATTTAAAAAAGTGAAAAAATATATAAATATAAAAAAAACACAGTTTAAAATACAAAAAATTCCAAATAAAAAATGTACTATAAATTATTACCTAAAAAATTAGAACAATCATGGAAAATGCCGAGTCTAATAGAAGAGAACATCCTGTACCTCATTAAGACCGTGGGGTCTCAGGCTATTTAACTTATACATCCAGCTTCTCACTCCTGGTCGCACATGCTCAGACATTACCTCTCCTCTCAGGCAGCTACTGAGTGTTCAAACCCCAGGTGCTGTCATTCTACTCCTGTCCTCTGTGCTCCTTAGTAATTAGTCAAACAGTGCAAATAAATTAAAATAAAGAAATCTCAATCAGGTCTGTGCATTGATAAAGAGAAAAAAAACAACAACACAGGTTTGGTTCCTGCAGGGATTTGAACCTTGGACCCTTGTGCCTGGAGGCAAAAACTTTACCTCTGAGCTACATTGTAGCTACTTACAGTTCTACATATAAACAGACCTTTCTTTGACTCGAGAGAGGAAAGGCCTGGTGATGTCATCCTGCAGTGTCACGTGATATGCAATTCAAACAAATCACACACGCCCCCTTCTGAGCACACAGAGCTGAAGAGCTGGATGCAGGAGGTATGAAATGAGATTGTGGCAAAACCCCTTTAAGAGACTTTAGTGGAGCAGTGTATGACTATACAGTAGCACTTCAGGACCATGTTGTGGCCTTATGGAGCTGTATCTTGGTATATGAAGGCCTTGTCTTGGCATTATAAGCATTGTGGGACCATGTTTGGGCAGTATATGACTAGACCGTAGCATTTCGAGACCGTGTTGTGGCACTATCAGGCTGTGTCTTGGTGTTGGGAAACCTTGTTTTGGAATTATGTGGTCATCTCTTGGTGGTATAAGCATTATGAGGCTACGCTGGAGCAGGATATGACTATACAAAGGCTAGGTTGCCCTTATAAGACTGCGTCTTGGTATTTGAAGGCATTTTCTTGGCATTATAAGCAATATGGGACCATGTTGGGACAGTATATGACTAGACCATAGCATTTCAAGACCATGTTCTGACAGTATGAGGCTGTGTCTTGGCATTATCAGATGAGATCTTGTTGTGAGGAAGCTTTGTCTTGGCTTCATCAAATCATGTCTTGGCGTTGTAAGCATTATGGGTGGCATGTATGAAATTTGGCGTCTAAACGCCAAATTTCATGTGCATTATAATGCATAGAATGTGCCTGATTTATAAACCTATTCTACAGCAGGTCATAAATCTGCGCATTCTAGCGCTAACACAAAATTTCTGGCTCAGGTAAACCACTTTGGAAGTGCTCTACCTGTTCCATCAGTAATGTGCCTGGAATTGCCGTACTGAAGCTATAAATCTATAGCTTCGTACGGTTCTAGAGCGCCCCGCCTCCCGCACCACCCCCCTCCCGAAATCAGGCGCATTACAAGGTGCCGCTTGCGCTCTGTAATGCGCCTGATACAGTCGTACGGGAGGCATTACACTAATGCGAAAGGGGCTGCGCCTGATGTCGGGCTGAAAATATGCCAGACTTCTGGCACAGCCCCGTTCGTACATGTCGCCCTTTGAAACTATGTTGGAGGAATACATGACTGTGCAGTGGCATTTCAAGACGATGTTGTGGCTCTGTGAGGCTGTGTCTTGGTGGTAAGGAGCCTTGTCTTGGAATTATGAGGTTATCTTTTGGTGGTATAAGCATTATGAGGCTATGCTGGAATAGTATATGACTATAAAAAGGCCAGTTTGGCCTTATTATTGGCCTTATAAAGCTGTTTTTTGGTAATAGGAGGCCTTGTCTTGGCATTATAAGCATTATGAGACCATGTTGGTGGAGTATATGACTATACAAAGGAGAGTTTGGCCTTATTCTTGGCCTTATAAAACTGTGTCTTGGTATATGAAGGCATTTTCTTGGCATTGTAAGCATAATGGGACCATGTTGGGCTGGTATATGACTAGACCGTAGCATTTGTAGTCAAAGGTTTGTTTATGTTTACAACTCCGGCACAGATGTCACTTCTATACTCACACGGATCACAGACTTCCAAGCATCCATATCCTCCTTCTTCTCCTCCCGTCTCCTAAAACTTAATGTAGAGAAAACTGAACTCATCATGTTCCCACCGTCCCACTCCATCCCTACACCTGATCTCTCTATCATAGTCAATGGCTCTACACTCTCACCGGTCCCGCAAGTCTGCTGCCTTGGGATAACACTTGACTCTGCCTTGTCCTTCAAACCCCACATCCAAACCCTCACCTCCACCTGCCGCCTCCACCTGAAAAACATCTCACATCCGCTCATTCCTTAACCCTTTCACTACAAAAATGCTGGTCCATTCCCTTGTCATCTCCCGCATCGACTACTGCAACATCCTTCTCTGTGGCCTCCCAGCTAGCACCCTTGCTCCCCTTCAATCCATTCTAAACTCTTCTGCCCGTCTTATCCACCTCTCTCCTCGCTACTCCTCTGCCTCTCCCCTCTGCCAATCCCTTCACTGGCTACCCATTGCCCAGCAAATTAATTTCAAGTTACTAACCATGACCTACAAGGCTCTCCATAACCTCTCCCCTCCATACATCTCTGCTTTAATCTCCAGAAACCTCCCCTCACGCAATCTCCGCTCCTCACAGGACCTTCTTCTCTGCTCTCCTCTTATCAGCTCCTCACACAACCGTCTCCAGGATTTCTCTTGTGCTTCCCCCACACTCTGGAACTCACTGCCCCAACACATCAGACTCTCCCCAACTTTCACCAGCTTCAAAAGCAACCTGAAAACCCACCTCTTCAGGATTGCCTATGACCTAGACTAACCCCGCTGTCACTACACCCCACGAACATGTCGGCCCCTCTCCTCCTGTCTCTTTCCCCCTTCCTTGTAGATTGTAAGCCTTTGCGGGCAGGGCCCTCTCTCCCTCTGTACCTGTTGTTAGTCACAGATTGTCACTATTGTAAATGTTTGACTTATGTTATGTATGTAACCCCCTGAATGTACAGCGCTCTGGAATCAATGGCACTATAAAATAAATAATAATAATAATAATAATAATAATAATAATAATAAAATGTAAAGAATTGTGAGTAGCTGAGAGGTAAAGTTTTTGCCTCCAGGCACAAGGGTCCTAGGTTCAAATCCCCGCAGGAACCAAACCTGTGTTTTTTCCTCTATATCAATGCACAAACCTCATTGAGGTTTCTTTTTCATTTATTTGCACTGTTTGACTAATTACTAAGGAGACAGAGGAGTAGAATGACAGCACCTGGGGTTTGAACACTCAGTAGCTGCCTGAGAGGAGAAGTGATGTCTGAGCATGTGCGACCAGGACGGAGGAGCTCTCAGCCCTGGTCGTATCCCCTGGAGACGAGCTGTAAACAATGGATCGCTAAAGGAGCAGCTAAAACCAAAACGCTACAGAATTTGTGATAATGGTGAATGGTGAAAATGTTTATTATCTAGTTTGCAAGCTTCCCACCTCAATTTCACTTCGTGGCAAAACCCCTTTAAGAGAATTTACCCTTTAGCTACTTGCCACTGATCCAAAGGAGTGCACTGGATTTCCAGTAGTTAATATTAAAACTTGTTTATTTTAGAGTGGAAGACGCGTTTCATGTGTTGATCCATGATGGAAAATCTGACCGGTATTTTGTCTTTGCCATGTGAACGTTACCTAACGCCTCTCTGCTGAGGACCCGGAGTCCGTACATTGCATTGAGACATGTATGTGTAGCAATATTTTTGACAGCTGTGATTTACGATCTCCCATCAGTAGAGATGTGACAGAGTAATGGGAAGAGAGTTTGGACAACCGGCCCCCGGTCATTACAATTACATTTATTACTCCATAATGGACATTACTCAGCAGTTGTGGACTAATGGATCTTACCTGTGAGGATATTTGGTTGGATTTAGCATTGCTTGGTGGTTATTTTACGACTTGATATGGAGGTGTCATTAGTTTTTCTTGCAATGTGGTAAATGCCAGAAATTGGAACAAGTTATCAAAAAGTTGCTTGTCATAACTTCAAAGAGGAAAAGAGCTGTCAGAGAGGTCCAGTCCATAGTGCATGCATGGACATACAGTAACTGGTGTAATAGTACCAACCAAACTACTTTTGCTACTGGTAGGACCCCCAACTCTACCTTGGTACTAAAAAGATGCTGTAGACCTTGCTTAGAGATCCTGGTCCCTGTGAATATTAAATTGTTGCTGCAAAGTCCCTAAGATGATGCCCTCATTCAGGGGTGACAGCTACAGTGCCAATAAATCAGTGCTATCCCCTTCAATAACAGTGACCGCTGCAGTTCCCCAACATCAGTGTTTTTTCCTCCTATCACAGTGTCTGGTACAGTGTCCCCACATGAATACCCTCACATCAGTGCAATTCCCTCCTATTACAGAGACCGCTGCAGTTCCCCCACATCAGTGCTATTCCCTCCTATTACAGAGACAGCTACAGCACCTTAGGCTATAGCACTGTAGGCTATATCATGACACTGTAGCTCATTTGTTGCATTGTCTGGTTATGTGAGGGTTGGTTGTGGCACTGTGTGGCTGTCATGACATTGTTTGGCTTGTGCAGCCAGGTTGTGCTCCATGAGGCTACAATGTGACAGTGTACGGCTAGGTTGTGCTCCATGAGGCTACAGTGTGACAGTGTGAGGCCAGGTTGTGCTCCATGAGGCTACAATGTGACAGTGTGTGGCCAGGTTGTGCTCCATGAGGCTACAGTGTGACAGCGTACGGCCAGGTTGTGCTCCATGAGGCTACAATGTGACAGTGTACGGCCAGGTTGTGCTCGTGAGGCTACAGTGTGACAGCGTACGGCCAGGTTGTGCTCGTGAGGCTACAGTGTGACAGTGTACGGCCAGGTTGTGCTCCATGAGGCTACAGTGTGACAGTGTACGGCCAGGTTGTGCTCCATGAGGCTACAATGTGACAGTGTGTGGCCAGGTTGTGCTCAATGAGGATACAATGTGACAGGGTGTGGCCAGTTTGTGCTCAATGAGGATACAGTGTGACAGCGTACGGCCAGGTTGTGCTCCATGAGGCTACAATGTGACAGCGTACGGCCAGGTTGTGCTCTTGAGGCTACAGTGTGACAGTGTGCGGCCAGGTTGTACTCGTGAGGCTACAATGTGACAGTGTGCGGCCAGGTTGCGCTCCATGAGGCTACAGTGTGACAGTGTACGGCCAGGTTGTGCTCCACGAGGCTACAATGTGACAGTATGTAGCCAGGTTGTGCTCCATGAGGCTACAATGTGACAGTGTACGGCCAGGTTGTGCTCGTGAGGCTACAATGTGACAGTATGTAGCCAGGTTGTGCTCGTGAGGCTACAATGTGACAGTGTGTGGCCAGGTTGTGCTCGTGAGGCTACAATGTGACAGTGTGTGGGCAGGTTGTGCTCCATGAGGCTACAGGGTGACAGTGTGCCGCCAGGTTGGGGTCTATGAGGCTACAATGTGACGGTGTACGGCCAGGTTGTGCTCTATGAGGCTACATTGTGACAGTGTGCGGCCAGGTTGTGCTCTGAGGCTACATTGTGACAGTGTGCGGCCAGGTTGTGCTCTATGAGGCTACATTGTGACAGTGTGTGGCCAGGTTGTGCTCGTGAGGCTACAATGTGACAGTGTGCGGCCAGGTTGTGCTCCATGAGGCTACAATGTGACGGTGTACGGCCAGGTTGTGCTCCATGAGGCTAAAATGTGACAGTGTGTGGCCAGGTTGTGCTCCATGAGGCTAAAATGTGACGGTGTGCGGCCAGGTTGTGCTCTATGAGGCTACAATGTGACAGTGTGCGGCCAGGTTGTGCTTGTGAGGCTACAGTGTGACAGTATGTAGCCAGGTTGTGCTCGAGGGGCAACAATGTGACGGTGTACGGCCAGGTTGTGCTCTATGAGGCTACAATGTGACGGTGTACGGCCAGGTTGTGCTCCATGAGGCTACAGTGTGACAGTGTGTGGCCAGGTTGTGCTCCATGAGGCTACAATGTGACGGTGTGCGGCCAGGTTGTGCTCGATGAGGCTACAATGTGACCGTGTACGGCCAGGTTGTGCTCCATGAGGCTACAGTGTGACAGTGTGTGGCCAGGTTGTGCTCCATGAGGCTACAATGTGACGGTGTGCGGCCAGGTTGTGCTCTATGAGGCTACAATGTGACGGTGTACGGCCAGGTTGTGCTCGTGAGGCTACAATGTGACAGTGTGTGGCCAGGTTGTGCTCCATGAGGCTACAATGTGACAGTATGTAGCCAGGTTGTGCTCCATGAGGCTACAGTGTGACAGTGTGCGGCCAGGTTGTGCTCTATGGGGCTACAATGTGACCGTGTGAGGCCAGGTTGTGCTCGTGAGGCTACAGTGTGACAGTGTGTGGCCAGGTTGTGCTCCATGAGGCTACAATGTGACAGTGTGCGGCCAGGTTGTGCTCCATGAGGCTACAATGTGACAGTGTGCAGCCAGGTTGTGCTCTATGAGGCTACAATGTTACGGTGTCCGGCATGGTGGTGCTCTTGAGGCTACAATGTGACAGTCTGTAGCCAGGTTGTGCTCCATGAGGCTACAGTGTGACAGTGTGCGGCCAGGTTGTGCTTCATGAGGCTACAGTGTGACAGTGTGTGGCCAGGTTGTGCTCCATGAGGCTACAGTGTGACAGTGTGTGGCCAGGTTGTGCTCCATGAGGCTACAGTGTGACAGTGTACGGCCAGGTTGTGCTCCATGAGGCTACAGTGTGACAGTGTGTGGCCAGGTTGTGCTCCATGAGGCTACAATGTTACAGTGTGCAGCCAGGTTGTGCTCTATGAGGCTACAATGTGACAGTGTGCGGCCAGGTTGTGCTCCATGAGGCTACAATGTGTCAGGGTGTGGCCATGTTGTGGTCCTTGAGGCTACATTGTGACAGTGTGTGGCCAGGTTGTGCTTGTGAGGCTACAGTGTGACAGTGTGCGGCCAGGTTGTGCTTGTGAGGCTACAGTGTGACAGTGTGTGGCCAGGTTGTGCTCCATGAGGCTACACTGTGACAGTGTGTGGCCAGGTTGTGCTCGTGAGGCTACAGTGTGACAGTGTGTGGCCAGGTTGTGCTCCATGAGGCTACAATGTGACAGTGTGTGGCCAGGTTGTGCTAGTGAGGCTACAATGTGACAGCGTGCGGCCAGGTTGTGCTCGTGAGGCTACAATGTGACAGTGTGTGGCCAGGTTGTGCTCCATGAGGCTACAGTGTGACAGTGTGTGGCCAGGTTGTGCTTGTGAGGCTACAGTGTGACAGTGTGTGGCCAGGTTGTGCTCCATGAGGCTACAGTGTGACAGTGTGTGGCCAGGTTGTGCTCGTGAGGCTACAATGTGACAGCGTACGGCCAGGTTGTGCTCGTGAGGCTACAATGTGACAGTGTGCGGCCAGGTTGTGCTTGTGAGGCTACAGTGTGACAGTGTACGGCCAGGTTGTGCTCCATGAGGCTACAATGTGACAGTGTGTGGCCAGGTTGTGCTCGTGAGGCTACAATGTGACAGTGTGCGGCCAGGTTGTGCTCCATCGGGCTATGCTATGACACTGCGGCTTGGTTGTGGCGCTGCTAGTCAATGTTGTGGACCTGTAAGGTTATTTAGTGGCATTATGAAGTGTGCTCTTGACATTACCTCTTCCCAGGGTGTTTTAGATATTAATTTGACCTAATATATTATTTATATCTAGGTGCCAATGTCTGCCACGTATTTCAAAATTAATCTGTGTTGATTAGAAATCATGTGCTGTCATTAAACAGATACAGTTAGGTCCATATATATATTCGGACACCGACACAAATTTTGTTTTTTGTACCTGTTTACTGAAACATATTCAAGTTATATAGTGGACATAAAGTCCAGACGTTCAGCTTTCATTTGAGGGGATCCACATTAAAATTGGATGAAGGGTTTAGGAGCTTCAGCTCCTTAGCATGGGCCGCCCTGTTTTTAAAGGCACCAAAAGTAATTGGATAAATTTAAAAACTGTAAATAAAGTGTTAATTTCTAATACTTGGCTGAAAACCCTTTGTTGGCAATGATGGCCTGAAGTCCTGAACTCATGGACATTACCAGACGCTGTGCTTCCTCCTTGTTAATGCTCTGCCAGGTCTTTACTGCAGCGTTTTTCAGTTGCTGTTTGTTTGTGGGCCTGTCTGCAGTTTAGTCTTTAACAAGCGAAATGTTGCTCAATTGGGTTGAGATCAGGTGACTGACTTGGCCATTCAAGAATATTCCACTTCTTTACTTTAATAAATTCCTGGGTTGTTTTGGCTTTATGTTTTGGGTCATTGTCCATCTGTATTATGAAACGCCCACCAATCATTTTGGCTGCTTTTGGCTGGATTTGAGCACACAGTATGACTCTGAATACCTCAGAATTCATCCAGCTGCTTCTGTCCTGTGTCCATCATCATAAACACTAGTGACCCAGTGCCACTGTCAGCCATGTATGCCCAAGCCATCACACTGCCTCCACCGTGTCTTACAGATGATGGGGTGTGCTGTGGATCATGGGCTGTACCTCACCTGGGGTGGAGTTGATCTTGGTTTCCTCTGTCCAAAGAATGTTCTTCCAGAACTATGCTGTTTGTTTTTTTTTATTTTTTAGCAAATTCCAATCTAGCCTTTGTATTCTTGAGGCTTATAAGTGGCTTGCACCGTGCAGTGAACCCTCTATTTCCTTTCATGCATTCTTCTCTTTATGGTAAATTTGGATATTGATTAGCCTACATCTGGAGAGTATCTGGAGACCTACTGTGTGCTTAAATCCAGTCAAATGCAGCCAAACTGATTGGTCAGCGTTTCATAATACAGATGAACAACGAACCAAAACATAAAGCCAAAGCAACCCAGGAGTTTATTACTTGGCCATTCAAGAATGGCCAAGTCAGTCACCTGATCAGTCACCTGAGCAGCATTTCACTTGTTAACCCCTTAACGGACTGCGCACCGTCTTTTGACGGCGGCCGCTGCGGGTCTTACGTCTGCAGCGACGTCTTTTGACGTCGCTGCAGACATCGGAGTTTGCGGCGGCCGGCGCCGCAATTGCGCTGGGATCGGGGCTGTACTACACAGCCCTGATCCCAGAGCATCTCTTGCAGGCACCGGGGAGTGGAGGAAACCTCCTCAACCCGGTGCTTTAACCCTTTGATATGGCGGATCGTTACCGCAGCGCAATCAAAGGGTTCCCCTGCTCTGTCGGGTGATCGGAACACCCGGTGACCCGACAGAGCTCAGGGACCGGCTGCACAGTCAGCCCTGGGGACCTAGCGTGGCCCCAGAGCTGTCTGTGTATGAAGCCAGGGATTAAGACGCACTATGTGCTGTCCTAATCACTGCCTGTGTCAGACTGACACAGATTAGAATGCATTAGCATATATGAATATGCTAATACATTACTAAGTGTATAAAAAAAAATTTAAAAAATGTAAAACCATTCTCCCTTCATGGGCGTAAAAAAAAAAAAGTACAAAAAAACCCATAAAAAGTTTAAAAAAAAGAATAAAAAAAAAAATAATAAAAAAAAAAAAAAAATTTAATATAAAATAATTGTACATAAATTACACGCACAAGAAAACCTATACATGTTTGGTATCCACACGACTGTAATAACCTGTAGAATTAATCTAACGAGTTATTAAGTGTGAAATGTGAATGGTGTAAAAAAAAAAATAATAAAAATAAAAGTTGTTTTTCAAAAAAAAAAAAAATACTGCAATTATTTATAAGTGAACTTAAACTATTCCCCCATAAAGTACAACTTGTCTCGAATAAAACGAGGCCTCATCCAGCTGCGTCATTGAAAAAATAAAAAAGTTACAACTGTTGAAACGCCAGGAGGCAAAAACTAAAAAAAATTTCCGGTCATTAACTACTTTTCAGGCGTTCGGCTTAAGGGGTTAAAGACTAAACTTCAGACAGACCACAAGCAAATAACAACTGAAAACCGCTGCAGTAAAGGCAAGGCATTAAAAAGTAGGAAACACAACGTCTGGTGATGTCCATGAGTTCAAGGCTTGAGGCAGTCATTGCCAATAAAGGGTTTTCAACTAAGTATTAGAAACTAACATTTTTTACAATTATTTAATTTGCCCAAATTATTTTGGCCCCTTTAAAAACAAGGGGGCCCCATGATAAGGCTAAAAACCTAAACCCTTCATCCAATTGTAACGTGGATCCCCTCAAATGAAAGGTCTGAACTTTATGTCCATTATATAACTATAACTTGAATATGTTTCAGTAAACGGGTATAAAAAATAACATTTTTGTCTGTGTCCAAATATATATGGCCCTAACTGTAACTAGCTGTTTAGAAAATCTATTGGATTCACTCTCTGCCATGTGTGCTCTTGTTATTCATCTCATGACGAGGATCTATTTAAAGCACAAGAGCCCACACTCGTATCGCTCTCCAATTCACAATGAATGATCCTCCATGAATATTACATAAACTACACAAGTATGTGCCCCGCTCTGATGTTACCATGTGACGGGGCAAAGAAGATATCACTCACGGCTCAATTATCCATATTCATTCACAATTATTGTTGAAGATTTGGTGAAAATCTAAACAGTGAAAGTTGTAGACTAACAACAGATACTGTACAGCCATGAAGTAGAATTATTATTACAGAACTTGTGCCAATTTTCTTTTTTTTTTTCAGGTTTATTTGTGATTTTGGTGCAGATTTTTTTGTGCAGATTTTATTCTGTGGCTCTACTGCAGAAAGCCTGCAGTAGACACAACTCATTTAAACGATCCCCAATTTAAAGGGGTTGTCTCACTACAAGGATTGCTTTTTATGTTAAAGATCTTGCAAAAACAAGTCACTTTGCAATATATGTCCATTAACAGTGTCCTACCTATTCCTAGATATCCCCTCTTGTATGGGCTGCATCAGCTCCTCAGGTCGCTATAGCTACAGACCTGTTTGATCTCTCCTGATAGGCGGCCAGCACTGGTTGCTATAGCTACAGACCTGGCTTCTGCTGCAGCCTAATAGATGCCAGTAAACACGCTCCTGAATTCAAAATGAAACCAAGGAAACAGGACTGAGGTGAGATGAATCAATGTAGTGAGATAACCCCTTTAAGGCTTGACTACAGTAGTCAAAGTGGTGAGACACTTCTGAGCATGGTCCTTGCTCTCATGGAATTGGCACATGGGAAAACTCCATGCTAAACTAACTTACCCAAACTTAGATCCATCCATTTGGTTGTTGTGTGGAGTACAAAGCTCAGTCTCCTTTAATGGAAGCGGTTGTCTCACTATAGACGTTGATAGCAGGTCCGTAGGATACACCATCAATGTTCTTATAGGTGTTGGTCCCACATATGAGACCTACACTTATCTCGAGAATGAGTCCTTATATTGATAACGGACATTGAAAATACACAGAACATCCACTGATTTCTATGGCAAAGTCCTGATCCCCTTGATGTCCAAAATAGAGAAATTTCAGGACTCATTGTCTAGACATGTGTGGGTTCCAGAGCTTTTCATCCACTTTGCTCTTGTCAGGCTGTGGGTGGTTCTATAGCAGGGATTAGCATATTTAGCTTCTAAGTAACTAGCTGAGACATTACAAAGAACAGTGCAGAAGATTTAAACAAAGCTACACATGATGTGAGGAGTGAAAACAATTGCTTATGTGTAATCAAAAGCTAATCTTGTTAGAGATAATTAGCCTTCTACAGAGTAAGCACTGTCCATGGTGATGTCACTCCCTGCTCTGTCTAATGAGGATGGGAGTCAGTTAACCATAGAAACCTGTGTGCACTCAGAACAGGTAAAATCTCTCATCTCATAACTAAGGTAAAATCAAAAGACTAATGTATTTAGAAAAAGTTTTCCATTACCTGTCCCTACATTTTGAAAGCTAATCTTTGTAGTGAGAAAACCCTATTAAGCCCATAATAAATGTATCTTGGACATGTGCCACTTTTTGTCACATTTTAAGACACTTTCGGGTGCAACCACATAAGTAAATCAGACACTGAATGCATATCCTAGCAATTTGCCATCAATGTATATGAGAGATGCTTCGTGGAGTGCAAAAAGGCCATTTCGAATCTCCACACGCCTATATGGCGCTCTCCCTAAGGAGAGATCTTCCCTTTCTGAGCCACTCATTGCCTCCCACTCAGCCAAGCCAGCATCGCTCTGCTCTGTACTGACGAGGGTCAAAACCCTGAAACGGCTGTATACAGATGGGTGATGCTGGCTTGGCTATATATCCCTTTTGCTTTCCAAAGACCCAGTAGGTCAAAAGCAAATTGAAGATTTGTTACATCCAACAGAGGGCGCTTGAGCTTCTCAGCTCCTTTCCCATAATGCCTTGTGATATGCAGATGCTTCATGGAGTGCAAAAGGCAATTTCGAATCTCCACACGCCTGATGGTGCTCTCCCTAAGGAGAGATCTTGCCTTTCTGAGCCACTCATTGCCTCCCACTCAGCTAAGCCAGCATCGCTCTGCTTTGTACTGACAAGGGTCAACACCCCGAAACGGCTACAGATGAGTGATGCTGATTTGGCTAAATATCCTTTCTTGCTTTCCAAAGACCCAGTGGGTCAAAGGAAAATTGAGGATATGTTACATCCAATAGAGGGTGCTTGAGCTTCTCAGCTCCTTTCCCATAATGCCTTGTGATATGAATGTATATGGTGAGACAAACTCTTGAAATAGAACTGAGCTTCTGTACCAGGCACAGCCACTACCAAATACCCTCTTAATTCAGGTGATCTATAGAGTTGAATGAAGTATAGGCTTCAAAGATTATAGTTATGAGCATCCCAGCCAACCATTCTGAAAGTTGCCAAGTCTCTAGGGCACTGCCAAATATTTCCCAAAAGGGAGTAGTTCATTTAACATGCCCTGGCACCAGACTTCGCTCCAGAACCAATATACTCTGGGCATTACCATACTATACTTTAGCCGTGATGGTGGCCACGACAGATGTGTCAATCACAGGCATTGTATTTCTATTCATTCCAATGTATTCTGGGGTCTCGGGGGTGGGAATGGGGAGAGAAAACATGACTGCAAGTAAAAATTGTTGCATGGAAAGCATCAAAACCTTTGTAACCATGCTGGGAGTTGTAGTTGTTGTTATGCTTGTTAATCCTCTTATCTCTCAGACCCCTTGTAAGTCCCCTCAATGGAAAGTGCTGATCTCGGCATCTTGTGAGCCGGACACCTGCCACTCGGGTGCTGCCACAGTTTATGGGGGCGCTCTCTGGTTAGGTCAGTAGGTTTCATGTGCGTTGCTAATGATAGAAGTGGGGCAGCTTCGTAAGTCAATGTGGCCTGTAGAAAAGCGGGTAACTTATGTCCAAAAATTTGATGCAGGACAGTCTGTTTCCCTACAGGTTATTTTGCAAAAGTTGCCATATCTGAGTATAAGCCATTAATGTTACAATTTCAGAAAATCTTTTAAAGGGGTGTTTCATTATTTTATCTATCTCCTCTTATACTTCTGTCCCAGGCTGCCAGCTGTTTTCTAGTAAAAAGCAAATCAAAGGAAAATTTAGCTACTTCCTCTGTCACTGATAGCAGCCTTAAACTAAACTTAGTACATTATGAGGCAGATTTATCAACATTCTCTATCTCTTAGACAGTGTAAAGTTAGACTAGACAGCCTTAGGGCTTGTCCCCATGGCACGGTTTTTCAGCCGGTTCTCTGTTTTGAAAACTGTCTGCAAACCGGCTGAAAAACTTTTACACGGACCTTAAAGGGGTTGTCTCGCTAGAAATATTAGCTTTCAACATGTAGGGATCACTAAATGAAGACGTTTTCCAAATATATTGCGTTGTTCAATTTTTTTCTGTTAAGGAGCTACAAGTGATTTTATCCCCTTCTCTGCTCTCTCAGGTTTCCCAAGTGATCGACCTGTGTATTTCTCCCCCCCTGCTGTTTGTTCTATCTGATTGCAGGGAGTGACATCATCACACAGGTTGTGGCCAGCAGTGTGAGAGCTTGTGTGTTATCTGATCTCTCAGACAAAAGACAGTAATTGCTACTGTTTACATTAGCTCAGAAGCTTCTCCTGTCCTGGTAGAAGGTAATTTAGCTAATCTAGACTAATAAACAGAGGAGTCTGAATACATGGAGCTCATATGCTAATTACAGACAGCTTGACCAGGAAGTGACAGAGCAAAGCAGCATTATTTCATTCATGCATCCTATGAAACTTTGAGATGAGACAACCCCTTTAATGGAAAATCCGTGCAGCGGTCCCCACTGCACAGATTTTCCGCCCGGCGGTTTTTCAGACCGCTGGTGGTCCGAATAACATAGAACATGTTCATTTTTCTGACCGGTTTTCGGACGGTATATAAACATGCCTATGTGAAGGGCATAGCAGTGCTAACCGTGGAGGAAAGCCGTCCCCCGGCGGCCATGTGCACTGCACAAAAACAGGACAAATACTGGTCGCATAAACCGACCAGTATTTGTCCTGTGTTGTGTGAAAGGCCCCTTACAATGCACCACATGCAGGGACATAGCTATAGGGGGTGCAGCAGTTGCAGTCACTACAGGGCCCTGCAGCCTGAGGGGGCCCAAAAGCCCTCCTGCCACATAAGAAGACACCAGTATTGTAAATGGCACGTGGTAACTCGGGGCCCCATTTCACTTTTTGCACTAGGGCCCAAGAGCTTGAAGTTACGCCTCTGGCCACCTGTATCATAGTGTTGGTAAGTCTGGCGCAGGTTAGAACGGACTATTGTAGACTCTGGTGCTGCGCTCCAAATAGGAAGTGTGAGGCTCAGTAGAAGTAGATAAATCCCTTGGTGCTTAAAATGGAATCCAGGGCACACCTCGTCTGCAAACAATGGTTGAATTTATTTTTACATGCACATACTTACAGAATTACATGATCCATCAATAAAGGAAATAACAGACTCAGTGACCTAGTGGTTCCTGACGTTTCGGTCCTGATAACCTTTGTCAAGTGGTCCCAAGAGCCAAGTGTGAGGATGGTGCATGCTCCAGTGTGTGGAACGCTTGACAGAAGTCATTGCGAATGAAACGTCGGGAACCACTAGGTCATGGTTTGTGAACATCTTGGTAACAGTGACCACAATATAATTAATTTTAGCGTAAACTGGAAAAAAGAAAAACAGCAGGAAGGCAATAACATTTAATTTTAAAAGGGCCAAATTTTCCTTCTTGAGGGACGCAATACAGAACATAGACTGGGAGCAGTTATTAGCAAATAGTGATTTAGAAGCCAAATGGGGGAGCTTTAAATATACTTTGGGGAAATTTATTGCAAAATAAATTCCTATGGGTAACAAGTATAGGCGACTAAAACTAAAACCAACCATGGCTTCTACCTTCTGTTATGCGGGCAATAAACAATAAAAAAAAGGCCTTTAAAAAATATAAGTCAGAGGGCTCGGCATCAGCCTTTAAAATTACAGAGAGCTTAATAAAATCTGTAAAAAAGGGGATAAAAGCAGCTAAAATTGAAAATAAAAAGGCAGGTGCAAGGACAGCAAGACTAACCCCAAGAAATTCTTTAAAAGCATATAAATGCCAAAAAGCCGAAGTCAGAGCAAGTGGGACCCTTAAAAAACCTGTGATGAGGAGCTGGTCACTGGGACCAAGAGAAGGCAGAGGTACTAAATAGGTTCTTCAGTTTCAGTATATACTATCAATGAGATAGTAGTTGGGTGGGGGTGGGCCAAGTGCAGATGTGGGTTTGGTGCCAGTACTGTTAATACATCATCTGCTATAATTAATTGGCTCAGTGTAAAAAAAGTCAAAGCCAAAGTTAAAATAAACTGAATTGGAACAAGGCTCCGGCCCTGATGGCATTCACCCAAGAGTTCTTAAAGAGCTCAGCTCGGTTATCGTGTGCCCCCTTGTCATCATGATATTTAAAAGATTCCCCTGGTGACTGGTTTTAGTTACCATGAGAAATGGCGCAAGGCAAATGTAGTTCCATCTTCAAAAAAGGGTTCCAAGTCTTGCCAGGTAATTATAGACCAATAGTTTTAAACATCTGTTGTGGGAAAAATGTTTTGAAGACTCATACGGGAATATATACAGGAGTATGTTGACAAACACAATATTATTAGTGATGGGCCCGCATGGATTTACGAAGGACAGAAGCTGTCAGCCCAATCTGATCTGTTTTTATGAAGAGGTGAGTAGAAGTCTGGATAGCGGGGCAGCTGTGGATATTGTGTTTTTAGACTTTGCAAAGGCATTTTTACACTGTCCCGCATAATCGTTTGTTAGTAAAACTTTGAATCCATTGGGGGTTGAGAGATAAGTGTGTAATTGGATTAAAAAAACTGGCTGCTGGATCGTAAACGGAGAGTGGTGGTAAATGACTCCTACTCTGAGTGGTCCCGGTTATGATTTGGGGGCCACAGGGCTCGTATTGGGGTCCTCTCTTATTTAATTGTATTTATTAACGATATAGTGGAGGGGATCAATAGCAAGGTTTCGATTTTTGCAGATGACACCAAGCTATGCAGGATAGTACAGTCAATGGAAGATGCTCAGAAATTACAAGCAGACCTGGACACACTCAGTGCTTTTGGGGAACCACTTGGGAAAAAGGGGTCAATGTGGATAAGGTTCTGCATCTGGGTAAAATAATCTGCAGGCATCAAAATGTCCTAGGGAGATAAACTTGGAGAATCGCTTGTTGAGAAAGATCTGGGCGTTCTTGTAGATCATAGACTCCTGAACAGCATGCAATGTCAATCAGCTGCCTCTAAGGCAAGTAAGATATTGGCGTGTATTAAAAGAGGCATGAACTCGCGGGACAAGGATGTAATTCTACCGCTGTACAAAGCATTGGTGCGTCCTCACTTTGAATATGCTGTTCAGTTTGGGCCCCAGTTTTGAAGAGATGTAATGGAGCTACAGAGGTGCAAAGACGAGCAACCAAACTAATAAGGGGAATAGAACATCTTAGTTATGAGGAGAGGTTAGTAGAATTGAACTTATTTAGTCTTGAGAAAAGACGGGTTCGGGGGGACATGATTAATTTATATAAATATTATAAATGTCCCTACAAAAAAATATGGGGAAAAATTATTTCAAGTGAAAACCCCCTCAAAAGACAAGGGGCCATTTTTCCCTTCGACTAGAGAAACAAGGATTCAATCTCCAGAGGAAGAGCGTTCTTCACTGTAAAACTGTGAATCGTGGAATAGCCTGCCTGAGGAGTTGGTCAAAAAGCAAACTGTAGAAAAGTTTCAAGAAAGGCTTAGATACCTACCTGGAAAATACAGAATATTAATGCGTTACATAGCCATGGGAAAATTCTGGATCCTGGTTTGGGGGAGGCTCTGGGGTCAGAGATAGGGTCTTCCCATGTTGGGCAGATTGGTTCTTGCCTTGTGGTTCCAGGGCATTAACCAGTGGGGAGGCTTTGCTTAAAGTCCTTGTCTCTCTCCCTCACCCACATTTCCCCACCCTTGGTTGAACTTGATGGACACGTGTCTTTTTCAAAACCTACTAACTATGTAAAGAGCTGTATTTTCCATATTTGATGGTCATGTAAATTTTGTAAATCTTTCATGAAAGGGGATGTCTCCACAGCAAGCAAATCGAAGTAAATTTTTGGGGGTTTTTTTATTCTAAAACCGCTAAAATATGAAAGTTTAGGCAACCCCCCAAAAAAATAAAAAAAAAAACTACCTGCACATAGCATACATTGGAGTGATGGTAATTTCGCCTATCAAGGAGCATTCGTACAGAGGCGAATAACTATCATTCTAGTGTTGGATGCGCCTCAAAAAAGGCCTTGCTATGGAGGGCACAGCGTATATTGGGGAATATATGAAATTCCCTTTTGGCGCATTAGAATGTGGTCGTGCCCGGCTAAATGGAGTGTTTTGGGGTCGACGTTCATTTCATCAGAATTGGGGCACGCTCCCCCCCCCCCGCCCCCCTCGTTGAGTCAATATGCCTCTCCCCAGCAGTCTTTTTTTGTAAGAGCTGTTTACTACCACAAACCCCGCATTAGTCTAGACATCTTCATGAACTCGAGACTGATCTCTTTTTTCCCTTTTCCCCAAACTGGGGGTTGTTCATTTTAAACCAATCTTTCTATGAACTCATCCAGAGCACACAACTGTTTCCTTTTTTATTTTTAGGCACTGGGCACAATTGGCTGTTTTTCTTAAAGCAGCTGCAGGGGTTCTGTGCAGCTCCCGGCTGTCTGAGTGAAAAAGTTGCCGGCCCCTTATTCTGGTAGTGAGGCAGGAAAAGCGTGTCCTGGAATCGACAGGGGGCCAACAGAAGTAAATTATAGATCCGGGAGCCAATGAAAAGAAAGGAGGTGGTATCCGACCACACGGGGGAAAAGTGTTTACACAAAACGAAAAATAATAAAAACTTTATTTATATAGCGCCAACTATTTTGCGCACTTTTTCCAAATAAAGGGGGGAATAACACAGACAAACCAGACATTACATTTAAAAAAGCACTTACAAATGGACATAGGTGTGAGGGCCCTCTCGCAAGAGCTTACAAATCTAAGGGACTTAAAAACAAGAACTTTGTAAAAAGACTCCAATTGCAAAGTTACTTTTTTCACTTCCCCTTAAATTTTGAAAACAATTTAATGCAATGAAAAACCCCCTTTAAGGCATTGATGATCGCAGGTTCCCTGTCTTTTATGCCCTCTAGAACTATTTTTTCTTGTTAGTATTATCAATCATTCAGATTTTTTATTTTTTTTCAAAGCAAACGACATTTTTGTACCACGCCTTGAAAAATTTTTTTTTGTTTTTAATCCCCTAACCTGACATGTCCCGACTAAAATGTTTGTGGATTTTTTGTCAAGGGCTTTAAAAAGTTTTCCGTCGTCCTGCTCCTACCTGCGTCAACCTTATTCCTGACTGTACTTTTGTTTGGGTGCTGCCAGGGCATTGTCCCCGATGCCAGGTTGGGGCACCAACAAGTTACTCCCAGGGGATTTGGGGAACGAGCAGGGCAATAAACCAATGGCCTTATTTTTCTACACTGTCAGAAGTTAGAATGTGTAAACTTATACAGATCGTCTAGAAATGCACCAAATTCATCAAAGTGGCTCTTACTGCTTCAGAATTGTCTTACTTTTTGACTAGTTTTTTTGGCTTCCTTTCTAGGCCAGAATTTTGGTGCAAATTTTGGCACATCATGTAAGAACAGGGCTGCGCCAGAAGGCGTATTTTCCCGCCGCATCGGTCAGCTCCGTTTGCATTTTTTAAAGCTTCTATCAGGTGCATTAAAAAGCGCAAGCGGTACTTTTTAAAGCGCCTAATTTGGGGGCAGTGCGGAGGCAGGGCCATAAAACCCTAGAAAACTAAGTTTTTTGCATCGCTACGGCATTTCTAGGGGCCTTACGCTGGAACGGGAACACTTTCAAAGGGGGTTTAACCTAGCCAGAAATGCCCTAGCCAGAATGCGCCCGATTTTTGATGGGGTTCATAAATCAGGGCATTCATGCTATTTTTATGCCCCATTTTTATCGTATTTTCGCTGCTTTCCCACAGGGGCCCGGGGCCCCCCTGTCCAGCATGTGAGAAACTGTATTAAACCCAAAATAAAATTTTTACTGGGACCGGGTGCACCAAATTTTTGCAACACAAAATTTTGCATTTTTTAAATTTTTTTTTTCTGGTGCAGCCATATTAGTAAATGAGGGCCAATATTTGTTTCAAGTTCGCTACCCTGGAGCAACTGTACATACCCTAATAAACATGCTATGGGGGGCATTTAAAGGGTAGGGGTCGCTCTGGATAGTCTCATTGCTTTATTATTGGATGGCTAGAGCCTGTACAGGACTCCCCTCCATAAAGGAACTGCATTGGTAGTAAATAAAAGGGTAAAGATTTGGCCTTATGGTGGGTGACCGTAACACGGCAGCATATCTGGAGCCTATTTTAATTTTTGCTATGGAGACATCTGTCGTCTTGTACATCAATGACCTGGAGATACAGCAGTTAGTAGTTTCTACAATATTTTACCTTCAGTAATCCAATTCAACAACAATATATTTAAAATTGGGTAACAGGTTGCAGATTATTGATGATAATGGGAGATTATAGCAGTGAGCTCCCTCTAGTGGTGGTTACAGGCAGACAGAATTTTATCATGTAACTTAATCATTTTGAGAAGAGGGTGTCCAGCACGGTTAGAGTAAGCAATGCCAAAGATTTGCTCCCTTGTAGACTTGACCTCGTAGGTTTATGTTGTTAACAGCATAAAATGAGCTTGGTGGCTTTACTAATCATAGAAAGCAGAACAAAGTCTAAGAATAACCACATAGAGAAGAGAACAAAGGGGCTTTATTACAGAGATCAACTCATTAGTGTGCCCCAAAACAATGTGCAGGCTGGAAGGAAGCACAGAGTCCCCTTTGTTCTTCTGCAGGAGGTGATAAGAGGCCTAAAAAGCTGCAGGGTTCCTGGTATTATACACCAGGTCCTGTGTCACTTCACTAATATTTCTACTGTGTGACACCTGGTTAAAGAGACACTGACAGCAATGATCATAGTATCCGCCACTCGCTGATCCTGCTCTGCCATAGATCACAAGCCTGAGGGTTAGAGAACACAGCTCTATGTAGTCCAATTGTGTTATCCTATTCCTCCTGAAACTGTGGGCAGTACCATAATAGAGTCAAAGGGATATCAGTAACATCTAAAGATTTTAATAGGAGAGAGAGGAGCACATAAAGGTAAATATATACAAGATGATAAGAAAGATAGATATATTGAAATCTATGGGATAGATATGGAATAGAATGAAAGAGAAAGATATGGGATAGATAGAAACATAGGTATGAGATAGATGGAAATATATGGGATAGATATGAGACAGATAGATATGAGATTGAACAATATGAGATAGATGGAAATGGGACAAATAGATATAAGGTTGAAAGATTAGATAGATATGAAATAAATAGATGTGGAATAGATTAATATGAGATCGACAGCTACTAGTTATATAGATATCTGAAGTGATCTGATGTGGTCTGACGAAACTAAAACGGAACTATTTGGCAATAATGACCATAATTACATTTGGAGATAAAAGGGAGAAGCTTGGAAGCCTGTGAACACCATCCCAACTCTTAAACACAGGGGTGGCAGCATCATGTTGTATGGTTGTTTAGCTGAAGGAAGGACTGTTACACTATACAAAATAAATGGCATCATGAGGAAAGAAGATTATGTGGCAATACTGAAGCAACATCTCAAGACATCAGCCATGAAGTTTTACTTGGGCGGAAATGGGTCTTCCAAATGGACAATGACCCGAAGCTACTGCCAAACTGGCTATAAAGTGGCTTAAGGATAACCAAGTCAATGTTTTGTAGTGGCCATCACAAAGCCCTGATCTCAATCCTATTGGAAATTTATGGACAAAGCTGAAAAGGCAGGTGCGAGCAAGACGACCTACAAACATGGCTCAGTTATACCAGTTCTGTCAGGAGGAATGGGCCAAAATTCCTACCAATTATTGTGAGAAGCTTGTGGAAGGATACAAAACGTTTGACCCAAGTCCTAAAGTTTAAGGGCAATGCTACCAAATACTAATGAAATGTATGGAAACTTTTGACTTTGCAGAAAGTAATAAAAATGTCTTAAAAATTTCTCTCTCTCATTATTCTGCCATTTGGCAAATATAAATAAATTTGGTTCCTAATTGACATAAAACAGTTTTATTCTGATTTCATGTCCGATAGTGAGAAAAACATGCAGATGGGGATTTTTATATAATGTATGTGAACTTCTGGTTTCAACTAGATAGATAGGTAGATAGATTTAGGATATATAGGAGGTAGATCTAGGATTTATAGGAGATAGATCTAGGACAGGGGTGTCAAACGGGGGCCCCAGCTTGGGAAATAAAACTCCCATCATCATTTGATAATTATAACAGTGGGCATGATGGGAGTTGTATTTGACCCCCGGGGATCAAGGTTTATAAGAGGTAAAATAACAGACTATTTTAAAATTGTTGTCTTTTTTGTTTTGGGTTTTTAACACGTAAACAGCTCATTATTTAGGCTGGCACCATCTGAATACTAATGACTTAATTATCTTTTTGTAACATATTACACTTTATGTTGCTGCCAGTATTGGATAGACCTCACCACACAACTGATGTTAAGGTATTGAGTCGAGGCTGTAGACTGTGCCAGTACGTTATATTTACAGTAATCCATTCTCAGTATGACCTGCGGACTCCAGGATTTGATAAGTTTGATGCAGCATGTGGTTTAGTTCTCATATAAGACCCCACTGCTATCAGGACTGTGACCTGTGGCTCAGGGGGTTATCTCTGTTACCTTGCAGCCCTGGGATCTGAATTGTAGTCCAAAAGAGGGAAAAATCCTCATAGTTATGTAGTTGGAAAAAAAAAAGACACCGGTCCATTGAGTCTAACCTATAGCTCTACAGTGTTGATCCAGAGGAAGGCAATGCTGCTATCCACCATGCTGCTGTTCATCAAGGGTGGAATCCGATGAACTAATTGGACATGTGTGACTTTTTGGCTTAAAAAGTAAAGCACTTGGAGCACAAGAAGTAAACCCACGCATGTAAAAAGGACCCAAAATGACTAGAAGGAGCATGGGAGGGGACTACTGGTGGAGTCCTGGACATACATGGTGTCCTGTGCACCAATCATCTTCTAACAGCAATTCTCCTGTGATAGCCACGTCCAAAATCCGCATCTAAATCCACATGTAAAACCTGTTTTTCCCTTTTTCACAGGCAAATACCATAGTTTTACAAAAAAATTTCCTGGGCTTCTATGTGAAAATGAACTACAGTTTTGAAAAATAATTTCATAACCTATTAATTCTCAAATTTTCATTTTGGGAACCTTTGTTGGAAGCGGAAAAAATTTTCTGCACATGCTCGAAAAGGGGACGGAGACAACAGTGTTAAACTGACGCAACCAACCGAAGTCAATAAGGTCTGTTGGGCGCCGTTGGTACAGTGCCTTACGAAAGTATTCGGCCCCCTTGAACTTTTCAACCATTTGCCACATTTTCAGTTTTTGAAAGGGAGCCAGGGGGAAATGGAGGGGAGGTTTTTTTGACAGGGGGGCTCATTAGGTTTTGGAAAACCCCGGAGAGCGTTTGTGAAAACAGCTGGGCATTGAGTTGGATGGAGGCTTTTTGGAGAAAGGGGAAAACTCAGTGAAGTTGGGAGGAGAGCGTTTGTACATGGAGCCGTGAGGTTGGTGGAAAGGGTTGTGAACAGCGGACTAAAAAGGAGGTTGGGAGAGCGTTTTTGTGAACGCGGACTATGGGGTTTGGAGGAGGCTTTTTGGAAAAAGCTGGAGGTTTTAGGAGGGGAGGAAGCTTTTGAACAGCAGTTTCCAGCTCTTTCCCCAATTTCAAAGGAAGGTCCTGGATGTACTTGGCCCAAAACCCAACCCTGGAGAAAGGTTTTTCCCGGGCCCCTTCCTTGTAGATGTTGCTTTATGTTTTGGGTTTTTGTTTTGTTGGAAAAGATAAATTCCTCCCACCCCTTGGTCTTTGCAGACTCAAAGTTTTTTGGATGGCCCTGTATTTCCCCAAAATCCATTCTTTCCCCATTCAGTTTAACCATCCCCCCCCTGTCCCGTGTAAACCCCAAAACCTTTGTTCTCCCCCCCACCTTTTGTGTGCCCATATGGTTGGGTTTAAAGGGGAAAAACCTTTTCTTTTACCAAAAATTCATTTTCATTTCCAAAAAGTTGGATTTTGGTTTCACCCCACAGAGCCCCTTCCCAAAATTTTGGGGTGTCTCCCAAATGGCTTGTGGAAAAACTTTTAAACCAGACTTTTTATGATTCTTTGGAAATGCCTTCTTTTGCACTTTCCAAAAAGGCCAATTTGGTGCATGTACGAATGATTGTCCATAGAAGATAGACCTCACTGTAATTCGCAGTGCCATCCAAAGACATGGGCCTTTTGGCTCCCTTTTCTATCATCTTCCCCTTTGGGAATGAAATTTTGGGGACGGCGGGTCTGGTAATTTGCATTGGTTGATGCCCCATTTATTTACGTTTTAACAGGCCCTCTTGGGTTTTTTTAAAGTTTGGGAATCTTTTGTACCCAAATCCGGTTTAATTTCTCAAACAGTCAGGACCTCCTGGTGTGTTCTTTGTCTTCAGAGTTTCTTTGGGCTTTAAAAACAAACCCCTAATATCACGAGACACTTTTTTCGGAGACGATTACCCGGTAGTTATATTTTTCATCAGTCTTTTTAGGACAATTTGGTCATTCAGGATCCTCACTGAATTTCTGGGAGGGAGTTTTTGCTGCTTTTGAAAATTTAAAGGGGTTTCCCCCAAAATTTTTGCAGCCCCCCCTTTTCATTTTTTTATTTTTTAAAACATTTTTTTTTATCTTTATGTTTAAACCTGAAAAGTGGCAAAAGGGTGAAAAATTGAAGGTGGACGAAAACTATCGCAATGCACTGTATCTGTTGCAAAATTTGGATTTGTTTCCACCTCTGCAACGGAGTCTGCGGAATCCAACGCGATGAAGCCACCCCCTTTGTGGAAAAAAACATCCCAGCATGCTCTGGCAACCAGTGGCTTGCAGGAAGTCAATTATTCATATGTCAGCCCCATCCCACCTGCATTTACCCGTCCTTGTGTGATACATTCAGCACCGGGTGTGTTCTCGTCCTTCCCTGATATTAAACACAAGAAATTTCTAAGAATAGTTTTGGCATTTACAGACTGGTACAAAGCACAACTAATATTAACCAGCGCCTCACGCCATTGCCTTGCTGAGGATCTGATTGTACAGGCTGCTGACAAATCATTCGCCTGGGGCAGCAGCCTTTAGTATTCGGCCCCTTTACACTTAAATTTTGGTGTTTTTTTTTAATTTTTGGCCAGAAATATTTCTTGAAAAACGTTTGTTTTGAGGCTTAATTTTTTGTAAAAAAAAAAAAAAATGTAAACATTTATGAGAACTGACTAACAGTAAGACTGTCATTGTTGCCCATAGCAACCTATCAGAGCTCAGCTTATAGTTCTTATGCTGCTCTAAAAAGCTGGTTGCTATGGGCAACAATAATTGATTGCTATGGGAAAAAATAATTGTTTGCTATGGAAAAATTTTTGCATGAGCTCCAATTTGGTTTCTATGGGCAAAATCTTACAAAAGGCAGTTTTAAAAAAGGGCCCAATGCGTATACGGACCCTGCTGTTTTAAGGCATTTTTCTGGTGCCTTTTTTCCATCATAATCATGTGATCGTTCACATGGTTTGCCAAAGACACAAAGGGTATGTTCACACGGGCAAATTTCGGCACATATTTCGCTGCGTATTTTCGCTCTAATACAAGCGAGAGTGGCCGAAAAGAGGTAGTCCTAGTTTAAGAGAACTTTGGGACTTACTAACCGCTTTTTACAATACGATCTTTGTACGTCGGGGAATAAGTGTCATTCAATTAATTTCGGCGAATACCCCGAATAAAATGTTAAAGGGGTGGCAGGGGTCCCCCCCCCCCCCCCCCCCGCCGGGGGGAAAATAGCACGCTCAGTCGACTCCCAAATCACCCCCCGAAAAGCGGCCAAATGCTCAACAAATTAGCCGGTAACATGCCTAATGGGGGCATTATGGAAAATGTCTTGGTCTAAGACTTTTCTTGTTTTTCCCAACAAAACCCAACAGGGTTCCCCTTTTATTTTTTTCAAAAAAAAAGAAAAATTTTTATTTTTTTGGGAAAAAGAAAAAGGGAAAATTTCCCTGGGGGTTGGGGTTTGGCTAAAACCTTTGGGCCAAACCCCCCAAAGAAAAAAGTCCCCTTAAAAGCCCCAAAAGGGCTGTTTTCCCCCCCAAAAAAAACCCCCCGTTTCCCCCCCAGGTGGGGCCCCCCCCTTTTCCCCCATTTCCCTTTTTAAAAATAAAATTTCATTTGAAAAAAAAACCCCAAAAGCAAAAAAAAAAAAAACGTGCAGTTTTTGGGAAGAAAAAGTGAATTATGGGGAAAAACTCTACAGACTGCCTGAACAACTGCCATACCTAACAAAACTGTACTGACCAAAAAAAAAAACCACCACACAGAACGTAATAAAAAAAAGCAACACTTCGGGCTTTAAATTTTCCATTTACTTCGAGCTTCCCTTTACAGCGCGTTTTTGGAAAAAAAAAAAACTATAAACGTGCAGCGTTTTTCAAAAATTTTAAAAATGTGAACCTTTTTTTCAGGGGCTCCATCTATTGTTAAGAAACTTTCCCACCCGCCCTTAAATTTACTGGTAGAAAGGAATTTTGGGAAAAGTGGGTCCTTTGGGGGTCTTAATTCCGCCTCTAGTTGCAAACGGGGTAAATACCCAGCAGGCTGCAGCTGTCATTCAGATAAAGGTCTCCCACAAAGTTTTGACTCGGGGGGGGCTGAATACAATCATCCGCACTTTCTTTTTAATTTTCAAATTTGAAAAAGAGGTTTCGTGTTGCACTATCACAAAAAAATTAATAACATCATTTAAAAGGGGGGTTTTCTCAATACATTGGGTTCATCTCACCTCGTCCTGTTTTTTTGGGTTTCCCCTTTGAATTCAGGGCGTGTTTACTGGGTTCCACAAGGCGCAGTAAAGCCAGGTCTGAGCTAAGAACCCTGGGCACCATAGGATAGCCAAAAAGGTCGTAGTAAGCGCCTGAGGGCTGATGCAGCCCCTACCAAGAAGGATATCTGGAAAGGTAGGGTCTGAATGGAGACCTATTTCCCCAAAATGTTGTTTTTGCAAGTCTTTAACTAAAAAGCAATTTCCCTTGCAGTGAACAACCCTTTAAAGGTTTGGATCAACATTTTTTGGGGCTTTGATTCAGTTTCAAAATAACGCAAAAGCCCCATTGTTTCCAATGGAAAAACAAAAACGCGGTGCATACATGTTTTTCTACTTTATTTTTTTCAGCACTAAAAAAAAAGTCAGTGCTGAAAATGAACTTAAGGTACCTCACAAAAATTTGGTGTGCCCTCAAAATAACTCAACACACAGTTATCTATGTCTAAACCGCTGGCAACAAAAGTGAGTAGCTGATGCAGGACCTGAGGAGCTGATGCAGCCGATACAAGAGGGGATATCTAGGAATAGGTAGGACATTGTTAATGGACATATATTGAAAAGTGACTTGTTTTTGTAAGATCTTTAACATAAAAATCAATCCTTGTAGCGAGACAACCCCTTTAAAGGAGTTTTGCCACAAAGTAAAATTGACGTGGGAAACTTGCAAACTAAATAATAAACATTTTCACCATTCATCATTATTAAAAATTCTGGGCTGTTTTTTGTTTTAGCTGCTCCTTTAACGATCCATTGTTTACAGCTCGTCTCCCGGGGATACGACCAGGGCTGAGAGCTCCTCAGTCCTGGTCGCACATGCTCAGACATCACCCCTCCTCTCAAGGCAGCTACTGAGTGTTCAAACCCCAGATGCTGTCATTCTACTCCCGTCCTCTGTGCTCCTTAATAATTAGTCAACAGCGCAAATAAATAAAAAAGAAACCACAATGAGGTCTGTGCATTGATAAAGAGAAAAAAAAAATCCACAGGTTTGGCTCCTGCAGAGATTTGAACCTAGGACCTTTGTGCTGTAAGGTAAAAACTTTACCTCTGAGCTACTCACAGCTTTATACATAAACAGACCTTTCTTTGACTAGAGAGAGGAAAGTCTGGTGATGTCATCCTGCTGGGTCACATGATATGCATTCAAACATCAACACATCCCCCTTCTGAGCACACAGAGCTGAAGAGCAGGATGCAGGAGGTATGAAATGAGAGCATGGCAAAACCCCTTTAATTTTGTGACACCGTTAAAGGGGTTTTGAAGACTTTTGCAACCCACAGTATAGGTCACATGGGCTCCTATTACCCAATGAGTCATAACATTTTCAGCGTGCTGTCGGGGTCTATACTAGTTATCATAGTGGGTTTTCTCCACACTGATGTTTGATACAAGGTTATGAGCATAGTAGTAGAGAGTCAATTTCTACACTTCCTGACCCCCTGTCTGATAAAAGAGAACAGTGGAACTTTTGTGCTCAGAAAAGATCTTTAATATATTTATCTATTTCCCATGTGACTGTTCTTTATCGGCTTTCTAGGTCTCTGACACAAGGTTATCCTGTGCTAGAAGAGTCATGTGAGTTGTCTTACTGCCGCCTTGTGTGCTACTGTCCCATCGTTCTGTACAAAGAGGCCTCTGTGTGATGTTAAGAGTTTGATGTTCTCACCCAGAAATATGTCATGCACAAACTCTTAACAAAATTGACAGAAAAAGCGGTTTTGGACCAAATCGCAGCAAATCTGCAGCTAAATCTGCATGTGTGTGGGCCTGCAATCTGAGCTGTACGGCAGGACCGGAGTTCTGTGCAGAATTGCTTTGCTGCATGTGCATTTAGATGTGCAAACCCCATTCTACTCTCCTGTACTGTAAATTGTACATCATTTTAGTGTTGTGTCCGCAATACTGTTTCAATATCTCCTAAATGGGCTGATAATGCCAATAGGGAGAGCGCTAAACTCAACTCCATTCCAAGACCATTATAGAAACCAGACTTAAAAGGGTTTTCTCGCTACGAAGATCAGATCTCTAATGATGGGGACAGTAAAAATAAGCACTTTTGCAATTGGTTTGCATTACCTAAGTCACTTAGTATAGCAGATATGAGCTAATCTGTGCAACTATAGCTATCTCTGCAGTAGGTAGGCGGGACACACCTCCTTTTCTGTGATTGGCTGACTGACATTTCATTCAGCCTGTTCGGAAACGCCCCCTGGATGGGACACGCTCTCTGTGCTATGATTGGCTGTCTGCACTCTGTGCTTGCTCCCCTCTGAGCTGTTGAAATTGAAAGTGAAACGTACTGCCTAGAATGACTGTGTGTGTATAATAAGGCTGTCTCAGCTCCTCTCTATGCCCTTTCTCCCAGTGATAGTGAAAGGATCTGGGCAATTACTGAGTCTCTAGCTGCTAGATTCACTTTCTCCTTATATAACACAGCCTTATACACTGCTCCCACCAATATAACACAGCCTTATACAGTCTCCTCTACCTCCTGCCTGATAACAGAGGGGGAAGGGGAGAAGCGTGCCTTTCTCATATTTGTTTCATCCGTTCAGGCTGTATATATAACGGCTTACAATAATGTAGGTGTTCTGATTACAAGGAGCTTGTGCAGCCTGGAGCTGACAGCTCTGTAGACATGAGAACCAGTGCAGGAGGTCTTCAGAGCTGTGACTTTCCCTCCCTTCCCCTGCTAACACAGAATGATGATGTCATAACTCTTCAATGGGGGGAGAGACACGCCTACTGAGAGAAGACTCGCCCCTGGATTAGAAGCTGTAACAGATAGAAACAAACTCAAGTCTCGAAAGCATTTTATGATTAAAACCCCTTTAACCTTTCCCGACATTGGACGTATGCATACGCCCTAGCGGAAGTGACTTCCGTGAATGGACGTATGCATACGTCACGGCGATCGCGCGGGCTTGGATTAGCGACTGGAACCAGCCCGGGAAATTACTGCTGGCTTCATGCCGCATCCACCCCGCCGGAGTGAGCCCCGGCCGCGGGTGATTAACGCTTCATTATCGCAACCTCCGCGCCGCTACTGGTCTCTCTGGTCTTTCTGAAAGCATCCAGGTCTGGTGACGTCACCATGCCCGCAATGCATTGTGGGCATGGTGATTGGCAGTTACCATGGCGACCAGTACACAGCAGCAACGCTGTGTTTCAGGTCTTACCATGGTAACAGCAATCCTGATGATTACGGTTACAGATCCCACTGGGGAAAAGTGAAAAAATGTTAAAAAGTAAAAAAAAGTTAAAGTAAAACACAAACACAAAAAATAAATTAAAAAACATGTACACCGCCCTTATCCCCTTTACAAACGCCGATCGTCCCAAAAAAGATAAAAGATAAATAAAGTACCCATATTTGGTATCGCCGCACGCGTAACGACCCACCCTGTAAATCTCTCATGTTAATTAACCCGTACGGTGAACGCTGTAAAAAACAAAAACAGTCACAGAATCGTGATTTTTGTTCAAAATTTTGCGCACATAAAATGGTAAAAAAAGGGGATCAAAAAAAATTTTTTTTAAAAGCCAAAGTTGTACCAATTTTAAAAAATCAGTTCACCCGCCCCAAAAAACATCCCTTTCACGTTTCCCGAAAAACGAAAAAAAAAAAAAGTTAAAGGCTCTCAGAAAGGGCACGATTTTCAAAAATATTGTTTTACACAAAAAAACACTTCTTTTTTTTTTTAAAATTTTTTTTATAAAGTGCTTAAAAAATGAAAAAGCTTATAAATTGGGTATCGCCGAAATTTTATCGCCCCAAGAGTAAAGCAAAGGTCGGGGATAAGGTGAGGCGTTTAAATAAAAAAAAAAACACTATAGGTTGCAGTTTTTCTTCACCTTTCTTCCAAAAAAAGGATTTAAAAGAAAAAAAAAGTCTTGTCCCCCAAAATGATACAATTAAAAAACACAGATCCTAAACAGAAAAAAAAAAAGTTTTCCCCAAACTAGGCAATGCAAAAATATGTTTTCCTTTTTAAATAAAAGTTTTTTTTATTGTGTAAAAGCAGAAAAAAAAAAATATAAAAAATTTGATACCAAAATCGATTGACCTGCGAGAAATATAGCATTTTTTACCCCGGGGACCGCTGTAAAAAAATAAACCTACCAGGAAGTTTTTTTTTCCCAAAAATCCTCAAAAAAACCCTTTAATAAAAAGTGATAAAGGGGTCATAGCCCCCTAATGGTACTAATAAAACGACAACTCTTTCCCTGCAAAAAACAAGCCCTAATCCCCCGTTACAGAAAACTGAAAAAGTTATGGCTGTCATAATAAGACAACAAAAAAGAATTTTTTATAGCCCTATTTTATTGTGTAAAAGTAAAAAACAAAAAAAAACTTTTAAAAAATCTATATCATTGCATTGTCCCGACCCCCCTTTAAAGTTTTCCTGCATTTAAAATGCACGGCGAACACTGAAAAATCAAAAAGCCCAAAAAAAAAGGGCGGAATGCTTCCCCCCCCCCCCCATTTTCATGGCCCAATGCTAAAAAAAAAAAACTATGGAACACCTGTGCGCCCAAAATGCACAATACACCCCTAAAATGCACAATACTTCTGGAAGGTTTCACCTGTTCTGCTATTTTGGGGGCTTTGCAAATGCGACATGGCCCTACCACAAACTGTTTCCAAAAGCCAATTAACACCCCCCCCCTTTCCCCCCCTCCCATCGCCCAAAAGCAGTTTACCCCAATGTGGGTATTCCCAAACTTAAGAAAAATTGCGTAAAAAAATTTTTGGGTTTTTTTTTTCCAAGGTTTCCCTTTGTAAAAATTAACCTTTTCACTAAAATTGCAGATTGTTGGAAAAAAATTTTTTTTCTTTTTTAAGCCTAATGTAAAACATGTTGGACATCCCTGTGGGGCGATATACTCACTGCACCCCGGATATATTCCCAAAGGGGGTGTAGTTCCCAATGGGGGGTCTTTTTTGGGGAGTTTATTAAGTTTAGCACCGGGTGCCCGCAAACCTGAAATGCCCTAAATAAAATGTATAAAAGGAGACCCCAGAGCCATATTTCCCCTCCTTTTTTGGGGCTTGTTTGGGGCCAAATAAGCCTGGGGCCCATAGGGTTCTCTGAACACACAGAATCGGGGGGGAATAATTTTTAATTTGCAGTTCCCCTTTGATCAAGAAATGTTTCTTGTAATTTTTGGAAAAAAATTAAAACTTGCAAAAAAAAGGGAAATTTTGAAATTTCACCTCCACTTTGCTTTTTTTCCCCGTGAAAAACTAATGGGCTAATAAACTTCCTAAATGCTGTTTTGAATACCTTAAGTAGTTTTTTAGAAGGAGTGATCAAAGTCACGTTAGAACTGGACTGGTCCCTAAAAAATGTATATTCCAAATTTTCTTGAAAATTTAAAAAAATTATGCCAACCCTACAGTAGTCAAATGGTAGATGCTAGTTATAAACTATATTTTGAGTGGAATAACTATCTGTCTTACAAGCAGAAATTTTTTTAAAATTTGAAAATTTGGTAATTTTTTCCATTTTTCCGATACTTTTTATTTTATACTTTTATATTTTTCACAAATAAACATTTTTTGGACCAAAATTTGTTACTTTTAAAGCACAATGTTCACGAGAAAACTTGAATACAGGGTGTTTAAAGTGTCAAAAGTTTTTCTAAAAAAGTGAAATGCCAGATTTCAAAAAGGGGGGTCTGTCAGAGAGGCCAAAACGCTCCGGCGGGGAAGGGGGTTTTTAAAGGGGCCTCAACCAAATTTACTAGTAAAACCAGGTGCAAAGGGAACCCCTGATTCATTCACTTTTATGGTTTGTATGGAGGGAAAGGGATTTTTTGGACTTCAGTCATCCCACCAAAAAAAAAATATATATTTTGCCTTTCCCCAATTAGATAACTGAGACAATAGTCAATTAGCCATTTCAGCCAAAGAAAATAACTAAACTTTAAATTTTTTTCCCAAAAATGAATGGGATTGACCCCTTTCCTTCCCTAGATCATGAGAATTTAACCCCATTAATACCGTAGACCACCAGGGATGGTGACATTACCACTGTATCACCAGGGAAGCAGGAATTACCCTCTCCCCTACCCAGGACCAGTAAGGACGGTGACATTAACTTCTCCACCAACCCTAAAATGAGCATTTATTCCTTATGTGCACTAAACTACAAGGGGTGGTGGGAGTGGGCCCTCCACTCCACCTCCAAGGAAGCAGGTCCTAATCTTTTTACTACCATGTACCATCAGGGATGCAATAATTCCTCCCACTACTGTTCTAGACCATGAGGAAGCATGCACAATTGCAATTTAGAATTGTGTATAGTGTGGAGAGCTGCAGATACCTTAATGGCAGTGAGGGTCACGGGTAGGAAATTAAATATAACAAGGACTCAAACAGCGCCCTTATAAAGCCCTTAGGGCTTGTCCCTACGGTAAGGCTTATTAGTCGGATTTTCAGACGGTTTGCGGTTTTAGAAACCATCCGAAAACCAACATGCAAGCTCCCCCACAGACTGTAATAGAATGGAAAATCCTCACTGCACGGATTTTCCGTCGGACGGTTTTTGACATCGCCGGCGTAACGAAAAGCTTGGAACATGTTCATTCTTCCACCTAGGTTTTGGGCAGAACATGTGAGTGTGAAGGCTTTAATCCGCAAACCACGGACAAAAGCCATCTCCCTACGCGCCCAAAAAAGACAAAGGGCGGTATGCATGAAATTTGGCGTATTAACGTCAAATTTCATGCGCCTAACATTAGTCTAGAACGCGCCTGATAAATGAACCCGCTCTACGACATGTCATAAATCAGGCGCATTCTGACGCTAGGCCGACCACTATGAAAGTGGTTTACCTGTTCCAACTGTAATGCGCCTAGAAATGTCGTAACAAAGTGCCGCAGGCGCTATGTAATGCGCCCTGAAGTGGCGTGCGGGAGATTTAAAAATGTATGAATGGGGCTGCGCCTGATATCGGGCTGAAAAGATGCCAGATATCTGGCGCAGCCCCGTTCATACATGTCGCCCAAAATACCTAAGGCCTTTGCCGTGTGAACGCACCCTTACTGTAGGTTCACTGTACTGAAAACAACAGTCCTTGCAACATGTATAGAGCTGCACCACATCACATAGACCATGACCTATTCGCTACTAAATCGAGTTGTCTGGTGTCTTCCCATACCATTGTGTGCCCATATCAGCTGCCACCACTTCCTGGACACCTTGAATTACATCACCATAGTTGCCTTTTGCTTGCAGGCACAGAGCTATTTGGACATTATGCATATCACCTGCAGACCAGCAAGAGAGGTGTGGATTAGGCTTGATATGGCCTGACACAAAGGTGTTTTCCCACGGAGTGTTTTTTTTATGTGTTTTTGAAGCTTTTTTTTTTTTTGCAGAAATGAACCGCATTAATTGCTGCGTATTTCTGCACATAAAAAAGCGCACCAAAAACCGCTCAGTGTGAAAGCGCCCTAAGGGTATGTTCACAGGGCATTATTTAGATGTGTGGAGGGATCCGTGTTTCAGACCCAAATAATGTGCAGTGTGATTTACATTTAAAACACGCATCGTCCAAAGTTTCTGATTCATCTTTCGAATCCGTTCAAAGAAGTGACGTGTCAATTCTTGATCCGTTTTACGCAGCAGGCGCCCTATTTAAAACTATAGGGTGCGTGTCTGCTGCATTGCGGCATTTTCGTATTGAAAACGCCATATGTGAAGAAACCCTTAGACAGATAGGATATGTTCACAGTGCGTTTTTTGGGCTGTATTTTAGCAGGTTTCACGCGCTAGAAAACGGTCCAAAGTCAGCCTCAGAGAAGCTTCAAATCTTCCTTCATTGAATATATTGTAAAATAAGCCTGGTCGTTCACATGAAGCGTATTTCACAAGCGTAATTGGGAGCTGTTTTTTTGTTACGCACACACTGCTGTAAAAATAAGTTGATGTCAATTCTTGTTGCGTTTTTCACTCGTAAAATCCCCATATGAAGCAATGGAAGTAGGATTTTTCAAAATCTGCCTCTAATCAGCCGGTTTTTGAAGCAGATTTGGAAGCTGATTTAGAAGCGTAAATTTACAGTTCAAAAAACACAGTGTGAACATACCCATAAAGCATTACCCTCAGCTGAGAACCTTTTTGGAAATTATGAAAGAGGTCCCCAAATAATGATGTGAGATAAGCCTTGAAGAGCCTCTCCTGGGGCTAAAAGAGAGACGTTCTGATTGCTTCCACCTTTTGTAATTTTCATATGACCTGTGCTTTCACACAGCGCAGTTTTGGTGCGCTTATAACTGCACTGCAATTAAAGTGCCTTTATTACCAGCAAGCTTCTTTCAGTTGTCTAAAAGTGAGTAGTCAATCAGTGTGTTTGTAATCCACAAGATTTAAAAACTTAGAAATTAAATTTTTCATTCAAAAACCCCTTTTAAACCCAATTTGGAAAAAACTGAAAAAAGCTTGCTCTAAAAAAAGGGGCTTTTAAATTTACAGTGCAGTTAAAACTGCAAAAAAATTGCGCTGTGTGAAAGCAGCCTAAGAGCCATGCTGAGGGTGATTGAAAGAGGACAACCCATTTAATGTCTACCCTTTTAAGTAGAATTTTACAGCTAAAAATGTAGCCATTCTGTACATATATTAAAAAATTATCCTGTTTTGACCCGGAGTTTTTTCCTGTTTAAAAATAAGACTGCACTAAACTATTCTGCGGGTTTAAGTACTGTGTCCCATACTTTACTTTTTTGTACGGGACCCTGAGTTACATCCTGTATTTTTTACTCCAGAGCTTGAAATCACTATTTGCTGGTGAAGTCACTGTGTACATACATTATTTTTATCCTTTTACTGATCCTGAGTTACATCCTGTTTTAAAAATTCCAGAGCTGCACTCATTTTTCGCTGGTTTGTGTCACTATGAACAGGCCTTGGAAAGATTGGGCCCCCTTGAACTTTTCAACCTTTTCCCACATTTCAGGCTTAAAACATAAAAATATAAAAAAAAAATTTTTAAATTTTTTGGGGAAGAACCCAAAAAAAGTGGGAACAATTGTGAAGGGATGAAATTTATTGGATATTTTAAACTCTGTAAAAAAAAAAAAATAAAAAAGGGGGGCTGCAATATTATTCCCCTTTTACTTTCAGTGCAGAAAACGCACTCCAGAAGTTCAGGGAGGATCTCTGAATGACCCAATTTTTCCTAAATGACTGATGATGTTAATTTAATCCCTGTGGTGTTATAAAGTCCCTTTAAATGCACCTGCTCTGTGATGTCTGGGGGGTTTTTTTTAAAGGGGCCGAGAGCTTTTTTTAAGGCCCAAGGACACACCGGGAAGGTCGTGATACTGTTGGGGAGAATTTTAACCCGGATTTGGATACAAAAAGTTTTCCCAAAATTTTTTAAAACCCACCCAAAGGAGCACTGTGCAAGGGGATCATTTTGGGAAAATGGAAGGAGTTTTTGACCACTGAAAATTCCCAAGGGCCCCGGCCGCCCCAAAAACTTTCTTCTCAAACAAGGAGAAATGATCAGGAGAAGCCAAGGGGCCCTTTTGATCACTCTGGATAAACCCTGCAGAAAACTAAGTTTGAGGTGGGGGGTTTTTCCTTTGGACAAAAATAGTACCTGCAAAATCGGGCCTTTTGGAAGGGGGGCAAGAAGAAGCCATTTTCAAAGATACCCATAAAAGTCTGGTTTAAAGTTTGCCACAAGCCCGGGGGAGAAAAAAACCCCCAAACCCAAAAATGGGGAAGAAGGGGGCTTGCTCGGGGGGGAAAAAAAAACCCAATTTTTTTTGGCCAAAATCCCAAAACAAATATTTTTCCCCCTTTAAAAAGGGCAACAAAGGCTCATCCCCTGAAACCACCACCCCCAAATGTCACAAATGGTGGGGGCGGGCATCATGGTTTGGGTTTTCTTCACCAGTACAGGGGGGGAAGAGGGGAAATGGGGGGCCAAAAATTACGGGGACCATTCCGGAAAAAAACCCTTTTTGGAGTCTGAAAAAGGGAACCTGAGAGGGGACGGAGATTTTTTCTTCCAACAAGAAAATTTTTTCCAAACTAAAGCAAAAATTAAAATTGGGGGGGTTTCAAAAAAAAGTCCCCCAAGGTGTTAGAAGGGCCAAGTCACTTTCCAGACCTGAATCAAAGGGGGAGAATCTGTGGAAAGGTTTGAAAACTGCTGTTCACAAAGCTCTCCACCCAAACCCTTTAAATGAGCCCCAGCTGTTCACAAACGCTCCCCAAACCCAAACCCTCACTGAGCCCACCCTGCTCCCCAAACGCTTTCCCCCCCAACCTCACTGACCCCAAAGGCTGTTCAAAAAAAACGTCTCCACCCAAAACCTCCCACTGAAAGCTCCCAAAAGGCCAATTCACAAACGCTCTCCACCCCCAACCCCCACGCCGCCCCAAAAGGAGTTTACAAAACCCCTCCCCAATCCAACCCACTGAGCTCCAGCTTTTCACAAACCTCTCCTTCCAACCTAAATTGAGCCCCAGCTGTTCCAAAAACCCCGCTCTCCACCCAAAACCCTCACTGAGTCCAGTTTTTCAAAAAACGCTTCCACCCAACCCTTTAAATGAGCCCCCAGCGTTCACAAACGCTCTCCACCCAAACCTCACTGAGCCCCAGAGTGGCGCAAGGAAGAAGGGGCAAAAATTTTCAGTCTTCGATGTCCCAAAAACTGTTTGAAGAGGGAAGAAATCGGGCGGATACCTTTTAGAGGCTAATGGGGATATTTGATGAAAAGCTTTCGAGGGGACTAGCTCTCTTCTTCCCGACATGGGTGTTATACAAGAAACTGAAAATTCACGACTTTTTTAAAACAAGACATGGCCTTTTAAAGAAACTTAGAATCTTTAAAAATAAAAAAAGCAATTTTTAAATGGAGCAGTTTTTACAAAAAGGTCAAAAAATAAACGTTTTGGGGAAAATTGTGGGCGTGACAGGAGGGATGAGTAATAATTGTTTTTATCTATTTGCTTTTCAGGGGTAATTTTTGGCCCCCCACAGTTCATTTTTGGGGTTTGAAAATGAAGTTTTATGAAGGGTTTAAATCCAAATTTTGGGAGCCCTTTTAAAAATTTTTTCCCTTTTAAAATTTTATTCCCATTCCTTCATTTTCCCCTTTGTGTCTTAAAAAAGTCCCCCTTTAAACCCTAACCTGCAAAATTTTCCCTTTGGGGTGTTTTCTCCAGGGGAAGTGTGCGGGCCCTGGGATTTCACAAAATGATAGAGACATTTCCCCAAACGACCTTTCAGCTGTAAACGCAGCCCAAAAAGGGGGCGTACAAAGTATTAAATTAAGGGGGCCGAATAATTTTGAAAACCCCCCTTTTCAGTTTTTTATTTTTTTTCAAAAGTTTAAAAAAATTCCCAATTTAAATTTTTGTTTTCCCCTTTTACAATTTTGTCCCCCTTGTTGGGTTTTTTGTCACAAAAAAAATTTTTTAAATTTTATACCTTTATGTTTGAAGCCTGAAATTTGGCAAAAGGTTGAAAAGTTCAAGGGGGCCGAATACTTTCGCAAGGCACTGTACATACATTACTTATCCTATACTGATTGTAATAGTGACCCCTGCAGGTTTCTAGAAGGCTCTGCACAATACAGCAATGTGATATCCTTATAATAGTTACATACAAGGAATACAAAGCACAATGAAAACTTAAAGTGATTTCCATTTCAATTATAATGTATTGTTTAATGGCGACTCCTGTTGATCTAGTCGCACCTCTAGTTTAATCCTATGACTTTGAGATATAGAAACAATGCTATTTGTTCTGCTTATTTCCTGTCTGGCCGTTGCCCTTGGGCTCATTGGCATCACAGACACAATGCAGTACAATAAGATATGACATGAGATACAACGTGTTACATATGACTCACTGGGACGTGTTCACACAACACATTCAGTATGCCAGGTGTAAATACCTAGAGAGTGAGGTCTTTATGGCTGACATTGAGTATACAGAGGTGAAGGTGCTATAGAAGCAGACCATGCCCGCAGAGAGCTCAGTGCTGATTGTCCCATCCCCATTGTTTGTGGTGGCGAGGACCTGTACCCGAAACCTAGGAAGAGCACTATTACCAAGTGAGGGGGTTAAGAATTGACCCAAGGATCAAGGTAAGTGCCTTGGGTTACACACCAGGTTCTTATGTTATGGTTGGCAAAACCCTGCACCAGATTACTGCTACTACTAGGGGCCTATAAAAAAGTAAGGATTGCTGTAGGTAGAACCAATGCTTTACTATGCAATGCCTAAAGGGGTTGGGTGATTCACTGAGCATATGATAGACTATCTGTGCCGCAGTCCTCCTCCAGAACAGTGACCGCCGCAGTCCTCCTCCAGAACAGTGACCGCCGCAGTCCTCCTCCAGACCAGTGACCGCCGCAGTCCTCCTCCAGAAACAGTGACCGCGCAGTCCTCCTCCAGAACAGGGACCGCCCCAGTCCTCCTCCAGAACATGACCGCCGCAGTCCTCCTCCAGAAAAAGTGGCCGCCGCAGTCCTTCCTCCAGAACAGTGGCCGCCGCAGTCCTCCTCCAGAACAGTGGGGCCCCCGCCAGTCCTCCTCCAGAACAGTGCCCGCCGCAGTCCTCCTCCAGAACAGTGACCGCCGCAGTCCTCCTCCAGAACAGTGACCGCCGCAGTCCTCCTCCAGAACAGTGACCGCCGCAGTCCTCCTCCAGAACAGTGACCGCCGCAGTCCTCCTCCAGAACAGTGACCGCCGCAGTCCTCCCCCAGAACAGTGACCGCCGCAGTCCTCCTCCAGAACAGTGACCGCCGCCGTCCTCCACCAGAACAGTGACCGCCGCAGTCCTCCCGAACATGACCGCCGCAGTCCTCCAGAACAGTGACCGCCGCAGTCCTCCTCCAGAACAGTGACCGCCGCAGTCCTCCTCCAGAACAGTGACCAGCACGGTTTTCCCTCAAAACAATGACCGGCACACTCCCATCCCCTTCAAATTGTGATGGCCACCTTTTCCCCACAAAACACTGACAGCCACAGTTCTCCCCAGACTTGTGACAAGCACATTTTCCCCAAAGCAATGCCAGTCAGTGCCCCCAGTTAGTGGCAAGAGCCAAAGTGCGCCTGTGCCTCCCCATTAGTTCCATAAGCCCCCTCATTAATACTTGCCAGAGAAGCAGTGACAGCAGTAGTATCCCTAGAACAGTGACAGCCACAGTGCCCCCATCGCAATGCCAGTTACCTTTCCTGCAGTTAGTGCCATAAACTACAGTGCCCCTTTCAATACCTACTGCTCATACTGTTGGCTTACTTCCATCTTTTTGGTCGACCAATTTAAAGGGGTTGTCTCACTACATTGATTCATCTTACCTCAGTCCTGTTTTCTCAGTTTCATTTTTGAATTCAGGGCTGTGTTTACTGGCTTCCACTAGGCTGCAGTGACAATCTGGTGAGGACACCAGGTCTGTAGCTATAGCGACCAGTGCTGGCAGCCTATCAGGAGAGATTGAACAGGTCTGTAGCTATAGCGACCAGCACTGGCAGCCTATCAGGAGAGATCAAACAGGTCTGTAGCTAGAGCAAACTGAGGGCTGATGCAGCCCATACAAGAGGGGATATTAGGAATAGGTAGGATACTGGTAATGGACATATTGCAAAGTGACTTGTTTTTGCAAGATCTTTTAACATAAAAAGTAATCCCTGTAGTGAGACAACCCCTTTAAGGAAGAAAGAGCAAAGCTGTCATTAATTGCCAAAACTGTTTTTCATCATTATTATCTGATCCTAGACCAGAATATCTGTGTCCTGTTGGGTATAGCCTGCATGTGCTGCAGGTTGTGCCCACCTGGTCTGGACAATGCACTGTGAGCTGACCCCTGCAGTCATGCTCCTATGAACGTCCTGACATAGATGAACTGTCCCCAGCCCTGTGCTCGGTAATCAGAGGATCAGGACCACAGAAGCCATAATGAAATGCCGTTTAATACCGTTCTGCATTGATTGCAGTGATGTATAGTGGTAGCAGATTTATTGGATTCCCTCTCCCTGCCGGCATGCGAGTGAGTTACTATCCCTGAGAGATGATCAATACAGGAAAGTTGATACTCCATGAAATGATTATATAGCCACTTGTAACCGCAGGGAAGGCAATACACCAGTGAGTCGGTTACATGTATGTGTGTGGCTATAGCAGGGGGGTGTATAGTGGCTGACCCTAACCATACTGTGCCTCAGCTGCTGCAGAACCAGAGCCGGAGTGACTACACAGACCATGACCATTACCCTGCACCTAGAAACCTCTCTAAATACCTCTTGGGAGTTTAGAGCTCTGTTAGTTTTAACAGAGTACAATATTATTGATACTCTCCATTTTCTTTACAAAGAGGTTCTGAAGCAGCTTGGCGTGTGTATTACATTATCATTCATCCCCAACTATAAATGACTGATCCTGAAAGTTATTTTGCTCAGCATCTTCCTTTATGAATTACTGTATACCTCAGAGGAGTAACTTAAAGGCGTTTTCTCACTACAAAAATTATCTTTCAACATGTAGGGATTGGTAACTGAAGACTTTTTCCAACTATATTGCTTTTTATTTTTTTTGCTTTGTTGAGGAGATAAGAGAGATTTTATCTGCTCTGAGTGCACACAGGTCAGCATCTGAGAACCGGGAGTGATGTCACCACAGGTTGGACTGCCGGCTGCCTGAGAACAGAGTGTGTTAAATCTAACAAACAAAGGTGAATAATTACTTTGAGCTCTGAAGCTATCTGCACTATAGATAAGATGGATAAGATCTCCTGCTCTCTTGTCAGTGCAATTAGATGAGCTGTGTGAAAACTGAGCTAATCTGCTAATCACTGCTATAGAACCATCCACAGCCTAACAAGGAAGTCACCGAATGCATGACTCTAAAATAGCTTGGCTCTGTGAGATAACCCCTTAAAAGGGGTTTTCTCATCTTACTGTTTCAAAGAGTCAGTAGCATTCTTTCATTCACGCATCCTGTCACTTCCTGGTCAAGCTATGGGTAATTAGCATATGAGCTCTGTATATTCAGACTTCTGTTAATTAGTCTAGATTAGATAAACAATCTCCTGCTAACAGGTCCAGAGAAGCTTCAGAGCTAAAGTAAACAGTAGTAATTAGTGTCTTTTTGTCTGAAAGATCAGATAACACACAAGTACTCAGGCTGCTGACAGTTCTGTGCTGACCTGTGTGATGATGTCACTCCCTGCTATCAGGTAAGACAAACAGCAGGGGAGAACAAGCAAACAGGTCGGTAACTGGAGAAACCTGAGATCCCTCAGAAGGTGATAAAATCATTTTTAGCTCCTCAACAATAAAAAATGAGCAAAGCAATATATTTGGAAAACGTCTTCATTTACTGTTCCCTACATGTTGAAAACTAATCTTTGTAGTGAGACAACCCCTTTATGTCTACTGACTCTCTGTACTAAATCCATTGTGGCGCCCTCAATTCCTAGATACACGGGTTACCTATTATTCATATAAATTGTATGCACCTCCTTATGTTCAGTCGGTATGTGAGTCTTCCATTCCTCACATGTTTAACATCAATAGCAAGTGACCAAACTTTTAAAAAAAACTTTATCTTTTTAATCATTTACGATATAAAAAAACGTTTTTTAAAAAAGTTTGGTCACTTGCTATTGATGCCTTCAATTCCTCCCTGTCATATTTAAAATAGCACATGTATGGCTCTCCTACAATTGCTACCTCTTCACCTTCTATAATTATAAAGCTGATATATGCCAGTAATCCACAGACCATGAGTCTATTGTATTGTAGTGACCCCAGGAATGCTGGGAGATTTTAGCTGTGAGGCCTGAGGAAAAGTGAATGCAGCTTTTGAGTGTAATACCATCTGTCATTACCAGCTCCTTGATTTCCTTGCATCCATCAAGGATACTATTAATAGTATTATTGTATAATGGGGGATTGCTCAGGTTGCACTTCCATTATATAAATTGGAGTGTTGCTTCAGATTTGCTCTTTTTTAAGTTATTAGTGAGTAAAAGTGGAGAGGGTGTGAGTTTTTCATGCTTTTGTCACAGTATACATGACATTCCTGTATGTAGTGTTGTGAGTCTTATGTGACCACTTATATTGTCTAGAATCGGGTTATTCCGGCCTCTGCTCTTGCTGGACTCGCTCCGCCAGTTTTCTCAGATACTTGTAAATAGACATTCCACACTGTTTTATCTGCTCATGTGTTTCTAGTGCAACTTAAACCATCATTTATATTGAAGGAGGCCTTAAAGGTCAGGAGAATATAAAGAGAGCCTACAGCTAAACAGCAACACTCAAAAAGGACCCTACCCCCAGAATGCTTGTAAATAGACCACTTTTGGCAGCAGGAGAGACAAATGAGGGTGATGATAGATAGATATGGGATAGATAGATAGATAGATAGATAGATAGATAGATAGATAGATAGATAGATAGATAGATAGATATGGGATAGGTAGATAGGTGGATAGATAGATGGATAGATAGATAGGTAGGTAGATAGATAGATAGATAGAATGATATCACATAGATAGACAGATAGATAGATAGGGGATAGATAGATAGATAGATAGGGGATAGATAGATAGGGGATAGATAGATAGGGGATAGATAGATAGGGGATAGATAGATAGGGGATAGATAGATAGATAGATAGGGGATAGATAGATAGATAGATAGGGGATAGATAGATAGATAGATAGATATGGGATAGATAGATAGATATGGGATAGATAGATATGGGATGGGTAGATAGATATGGGATGGGTAGATAGATATGGGATGGGTAGATAGATATGGGATAGATAGATATGGGATAGATAGATATGGGATAGATAGATAGATAGATAGATATGAGAGAGATAGATAGATATGAGAGAGATAGATAGATATGAGATAGATAGATAGATATGAGATAGATAGATAGATATGAGATAGATAGATAGATAGATATGAGATAGATAGATAGATATGAGATAGATAGATAGATAGATATGAGATAGATAGATAGATAGATATGAGATAGATAGATATGAGATAGATAGATATGAGATAGATAGATATGAGATGGATAGATAGATATGAGATAGATATGAGATAGATAGATTAGATAGACAGACAGATATGAGATAGACAGATAAATATGAGATAGATACGAGATAGATAGATAGATATGAGAGAGAGATAGATATGAGATAGATAGATATGAGAGAGAGATAGATATGAGAGAGAGAGATAGATATGAGATAGATATGAGATAAATATAACATGGATAAATGCAAGGTTATGCACATGGGAAGGAAAAATCCATTCCATGATTATTTGCTATACGTTAAAACACTGGGTAAAAGTCACATGGAGAAGGACTTGGGAATCCCGGTGGACAGTAAACTTAACTGTAGCAGCCAGTGTCAGACAGCAGCTGCCAAGGCAAATAGGATCATGGGTGTATTAAAAGGGGCATAGAGGCACATGATGAAAACATTATTCTCCCACTAAAGTCACTGGTTAGACCACACATTGAATATTTTGTACAGTTTTTGGAACCAGTTCAAAGGAAAGACATTGTAGAGCTTGAACAGGTACAAATGCGGGCAACAAAAATAATAAAAGGACTGTGTGGACTGCAATATCCAGAAAAATTAGCAAGATTGGGGTTATTAAGTTTACAGAAGAGACGGCTGCAGTTGGACATAATCAATATGTCTAAATATATCAAAAGACGATATAGAGATCTCTCCCAAGATCTATTTATACCCAGGACTGTATCTAGAACAAGGGGCGTCCTCTACGTCTAGAGGAAGAAAGTTTCTACATAAACATAGAAAGGGATTCTTTACTGTAAGAGCAGTGAGACTGTGGAACTCTCTGCCAGAGGAACTTGTCATGGTGAATTCACAAACAGAGTTCAAAAAAAGTCTGGATACATTTCTAGATGTAATAATATAACAAGTTATAGTGACCAGAATTCTGGAGAAGGTTCTGGATACTTTTCTAGATGTAATAATATAACAAGTTATAGTGACCAGGATTCTGGAGTAGGTTCTGGATTACTTTTCTGATGTAATAATATTAACAAGTTATAGTGACCAGAATTTGGAAAAGGTTTCTGGATAAACTTTTCTAGATGTAATAATATAACAAGTTATAATGACCAGGATTCTGGAGAAGGGTCTGGTTACATTTCTAGATGTAATAATAGACACTTTTATAGTGACCAGGATTCTGGATAAGGGTCTGGTTTACTTTTCTAGATGTAATAAATTTATAACAAGTTATAGTGACCGGGATTCTAGGAGAATGGTCTGGGATGGCATTTCTGGAGATGTAATTATTATAAAAAGTTATAGTGACCAGGATTCTGGGGAAGGGTCTGGTACATTTCTAGTTTAAATAATATAACAATTTATAGTGCCCAAAGATTCTGGAGAAGGGTCTGGATACATTTCTAGATGTAATAGTATAACACGTTATAGTGACCAGGATTCTGGAGAAGGGTCTGGTTTACATTTCTAGATGTAATAATATAACAAGTTTAGTGACCGGGATTCTGGGGGAAGGGTCTGGATACATTTCTAGATGTAATAATATAACAAGTTATAGTGACCAGGATTCTGGAGAAGGGGTCTGGATACATTTCAAAGATGTAATAATATAACAAGTTATAGTGTCTAGGATTCTGGAGAAGGGTCGCTGATCCAGGGATTTTTCTGATTGCCAGATTGGAGTCGGGAAGGAATTTTTTCCCTAAAATGAGGACAATTGGCTTCTACTTCATGGGGGATTTGCCTTCCTCTGGATCAACACTATAGCACAATAGGCTGAACTGGATGGATGTGTGTCTTTTTGCGGCCTTACAAACTATGTAGATAGATAGATAGATAGATTGATAAATAGATAGATAATAGAGACATGAGATGGGAAAATTACATTAATATTAGATGTAAGATACATATGACAAAAGGCAAATATGATATAGGATATTAAGTAGAAATGAGAGGGAGAGATATTACATATTAGATGGATAGATAAAAGGTAAATAAAGGGAGTCTGAAAAAGTACTAAGCAAACACTGTATAGACTTTTAAAAGGCAACATTTGTGGATTACAATTAATTTTTAGATTAATCGTATACATTATTCTAATTTTCTGATTTACTGAATGTTGGGGTTATCATCAGCTGTAAACCATAGTCATCCACATTAAAATAAATTAAAGGGGTTGTCTCACTACAAGGATTGCTGCTTTTTATGTTGAAGATCTTGCAAAAACAAGTCACTTTGCAATATCTGTCCATTAACAGTGTCCTACCTATTCCTAGATATCCCCTCTTGTATGGGCTGCATCAGCTCCTCAGGTCGCTATAGCTTCAGACCTGTTTGATCTCTCCTGATAGGTTGCCAGCACTGGTTACTATAGCTACAGACCTGACTTCTACTGCAGACTAGTAGACACCAGTAAACACGCCCCTGAATTCAAGTGAAACCAAGAAGACAGGACTGAGGTAAGAGGAATCAATGTAGTGAGACAACCCCTTTAACACTTGAAATCTATCGCCCTTTGTGCAATAAGTCTATACAATAAGCGAGTTTCTCTATTTGACTTGAATTACGGATGTAAATTAACTTTTCGTTGATATCCTGATATTTTTGAGCTGCCCTAGTTAATGCTCCATCTCTCTACAGCACCAACACAGGAGCAATCAAAAGAAAGTTTGCATCTCACACTTTGATGCATATCGATATGCTATGCCCTAAAAGTCTGATAGGTGTGAGTCACTCCTCTGTTACCTGCACCTGTCTTGGGAATAGATCCCCGAAAGTCTTGGCTCAGAACAGAGTGCCGGTCGAGCTTGCGCACAACACTTCATTTTGTTCCATGGGAGTTCTGAGTACAACCAAACACAGCGCTTACCGGCACTGGGAACTCCCATAGAACAAAATGAAGATTAGTGCACTAGCAAGAAAGGACTCCATTCTGAGACTTTCAGCAACCAGGTGCAGGTCCCAGAGTCCTATAAGTGCAGGTCCTATTGATATGCAATCAGAGTCTATATGGGAACACCCCTTTAAGCATCACACACTGCCCATTCATATCAATAGGTTGTTTATCTCTTCTTGGACTTTTGCCTGAGATCAGGTGTAGTATATGTTCTCAGCAGTGACGGGCAGGAGCTAGAGATGTATGGACAAGTACAATCCAGGTCTACACAGGGCTGCAATATACATGCCGACCGTAGCCAACCCAGGCCCCAGGATCAAAGCCATGAGGTCTTGATAGGATTTAAAAGCTTGAGGTGCTGAGTGTCAGAGGAGTGGTGGCCCTGGGTGTCTGAATTTAATGGGACCCCACTTGAGTAGACGGCACATTGCATTGAACTCCACTTTTCCCTTCCCGTTCAGCACACACCTCTTTTACCCGGCCTTCTGGCTAGTCAATACGAGGAATTATTCCAGACGGATTTTGTATTTCTTGAATTTATTTTTTATGTCACTGTATGTCGAGTCTCACTGTTACTTGTCACTTGGTTTTCAGGATCCAGTGCCTTTTTGGGACCCTTCTAAGGTCTAGGGAAGAATGTGTGGCCATTAGGTTCCTTTCCCATCTTCAACCTCCGCTCTCTCTAAAATGGTCAATCTTCTTTTCAAGCTCCTTGGTTGATGCTTTGACTTGTCATCCAGTCTGATGACAGGAGCAAGTAATAGGTCTCCATAGCTTCCGCAAAGAGGGACCACTTCCCCCGTAACCTTGCAAGACCCTTCTGGCCTGGAGGTGATGGGAATAAGGTTTGGAAAGGGCTCTTCTCTTTGTGATAAGCTGCATCTTTGTGCACTTTTTGTGTAACACCGTTCCACTTTATTATGCACTTGTATGAAGAAAGCATGCACTTGGCCTTGAAAAAAAATTGGTTGCCCATATAGAGCAGAGATAGAGACGAACTTTGGAGTCACTTTCCACTCTGGAAAAAAATTAAGGATCCTAAACAGAGGATCACCCTCATTTAACTCGCACTTCGCTGATAGGGTGTATGAAAATGGGGTTTCTAAACTGGAAAACCCGTTGTATCATATCTTTTAATGGGACAAATGGGTGGCAACCAGTAGTGCTGCCATTCCATGGGGTTTTCCCAACTTTCCTACCATCATGAATGTCAGATTTGCCTAGTGTTCCCCAACTCAGGCTCGGACTGGCCCACAGGGGAAACCCCCGGTGGGCCCCTGAGAATGGCAGACCTGGAGTTGTTTTTAACTGCATATACATTCTCAGAAGAGGTAAAAAATCTGAGAAATAGAGGCAAAAAGGAAGAAGCAGAGTATAGGTAGCATGTACAGTCATTTACAGTAGCTGTAGGGTGGGCTCCTAAAATAAACTCCACCGGTGGGCCCATAAAAACTCAACTGGTGGAACCCTAGAGTCAACTCCACCTGTGAGCCCTAGAAACCCAAGTCCGACACTTTCCCAACTGTTGTAATTTGGCATTTTTTCAAATAGGAAAGCAAAGTGACAACCTCTGTGGTTTTTTGGTTGTCAGACATGGCTTCCAGGGAATGACTGGGGAACACTCGTTTTGGTGTCTTAAAAGTTGGAACAGTTTTTTGAGCATGTTTGGGGCGCTCTTTCTGAAAATGACACTCGTTTTCTCTTATCAGCTCTAGTTTTGGAGATCAGGCATTGCCACCTTATCAAGTATCTGATGCCGAAAATATTGGTGTCTCAATATTGTACTGAAGAAATTTGGGAAATTCTTGTCAATTAATTAAATTCATGTCCTATATTGTGGCGGTAGACTAATTAATATAATACTGCATCTGCACCAGAGGCGTAACTTCAAGCTTTTGGGCCCTAGTGCAAAAAGTGAAATGGGGCCCCCCATTTACCATGTGCCATTTACAATACTGGTGTTTTCTTATGTGGCAGGAGGGCTTTTGGGCCCCCTCAGGCTGCAGGGCCCGGTAGCGACTGCTACTGCTGCACCCCCTGTAGCTACGCCCCTGATCTGCACTACATTCTTATAACTTATATTACTTGGTGAAACAAATGAATCACAAGAGCAATGTAGAATCGTGTATTCAGCATTTCATAAGCTAAAGCTGCTAAAACAAAATGCATGGGATTTTCCAACTTCACAGCACTCAAATACCCAGAATATAGGTCAAAATTTCTAGGCACTAAAAAAAAAAAATTTTTTGTACCCCAGTGTTCATTACTATTCTTAATTTTCTTTCCTAGATGAGGAAATGGATTTTGCTAACAGGCAAAGTACAAATAATCTACAGAATGCAACCGATTCTGATCATTTATCCTCATTTCCCATGTATAAAAGTAATTAGTATAGATATTAATTGCAGGCCGCGCTTGTTTGTAGGCATGCGAGAGGCATGATGTGGCAGCTGGCTGTCATAAATACATGCGCCCTGTCTCTGTGAAGATTTATAGAATTCTCTTGTAATGAGGATAAAATTGTCTATGGAGAGCAGCAAACCTGAATAGAGTGAGTCATCAATATACCTCGTCCTTGTCCTGCAGCTGTTCTGCCTCCCGTTCCTGCAGAAAACATCATGAAGGAAATAAATGTCTGCAAATCCGAAGAAAATAAATCATCCTCCAAGTTCTGCAGTCGTCATTTCACATTAACAAAAGAATATTTCACATCCAGCAATCGTAATGCATTTTCCTTAAAGTGGTATTCTCATCATGCACTTAAAAGGGGTTGTTATAAAATGTTAAAGGGGTGGTCTCATTACAAGGATTGCTTTTTATGTTAAAGATCTTGCAGAACACTTGACATAAAGTCACTTTGCGATTTATGTCCATTAACAGTGTCCTACCTATTCCTAGATATCCCCCCTTGTATGGGCTGCATCAGCTCCGCAGGTCGCTATAGCTACAGACCTGTTTGATCTCTCCTGATAGGCTCCCGCACTGGTTGCTTTATACCAGACCTGCCTTCTACTGCAGCCTAGTAGAGCAGTAAACACGCCCTGATTCAAGTGAACCAAGAAAACAGGGACTGAGGTGAGCTGAATCAATGTTTAAAAGGTTGTCTCATACATTGATTCATCTTACCTCGGTCCTGTTTTTTGGTTTCATTTTGAATTGGGGCGTGTTTACTGGCTTCTACTAGCTGCAGTAGAAGCCAGGTCTTGTAGCTATAGCAACCAGGGGTGGCGCCTATCAGGAGAGATCAAACAGGTCTGTTAGCTATAGCAACCAGTGCTGGCAGCTTTCTGAGGATTAAAAACGGTCTGTAGCTATAGTGCGGGAGAAGCTGATGCAGCCATCAAGAGGGGATATCTCAGAATAGGTAGGACACTGTTAATGGACATATATTACAAAGATCTTTAACATAAAGAGCAATCCTTGTAGTGAGACAACCCCTTAAACCCATTAAGGATCAATCTTTTTTTTTTTTCCGTCACATTCCTTTTTTCCTCCCTGCCCACCAAGAGCCATGACTTTTTAATTTTTCCATCTAAATAGACATATAAGCACTTTTTTTTGTGCAACCAAAAGTACTTTGTAATGGTTTCATTGATCTTACAATTTAATGGTAATTTAATGCCCCCCCAAAAATTCTAAGTGGGATGGAATGTGAAAAAAAAACCTTAATTGCGCTATTTTTGCAGGGGTTTTGTGTTTGTTGTTCACCATTTTTTTCACATTCCACCGCACTTAGAATTTTTTGGGGGCATCCACTGTCCATACAATAAATGATGTGTAATCTGTATTCTGCAGGTCATTACAATTCCAGTGATACCAAACATGCAGAGTTTCCCTTATGTTTTAGTACTTAAAAAAATAAATAAAAACACTCTCTATTTTTTAAATGTGCTTTCTTCCTTCATTTAGGCGCCGCGGCCGCAATTGCCACGGCATTTAAGTGGTCAAACAGCAGAGATCAGAGGCGGCTTTGATCTCTGCTGTTACCTGCAAATGTCAGGTGCATCTAATGTGTATAGAGCGGGCTCAGCAAATGATCCTCTTACTATTGCCATGACGTAGAGGTATATCATGGTGAGCCAAGCGGTTAAAAGAGCCTTCTAATATGAAGGGTTTGTTCAAAGTGAAGAAACCCTTTAATGGCATGTCCATAGGATATGATATCAAAGTGTGATAGGCGTGGGTCCCACCTATGGGACCTGCACCTATCTTGGAGCCAGGCTCTTGAAAGTCTTGCGCACGACTCTCCATTCTGTTCTGTAGGAGTTACAGGGGACCGGTGTGTTCTTTACTTAGAACTCTCATAGAACAAAGTTCGGAATTGTCCACAAGCATGCCAGGCCTTAAATTCTCTGCAGAAATTTTTGGGGGCCAGCTCCTGAGGTAGGAGCGGGTCCCAGAGGGGGGACCCATACGTATCACACTTTGATGGTATATCCTAGCAACAAGAAAGTGCATGGTGGGAACAACCCTGTATAGGGGTTTTCCACTTTAAGTCTTTAAAAACTGCGCACCGTCTTTTGGCGTCAGCCGGTGCAGGTCGTTCGTCTGCAGCGACGTCTTTTGACGTCGCTGCAGACATCGCAGTTTGCGGCGCCCGGCGCCGCAGCTGCACTGGGATCGGGGTTGTACTACACAGCCCTGATCCCAGAGCATCACCTGCGAGCACCGGGTAGCGGAGGAGACCTCCGCAACCCGGTGCTTTAACCCTTTGATTGCGACGGTGCATTACCACAGTGCAATCAAAGGGTTTCCCCTGCTCTGTCGGGTGATCGGAACACCCGGTGACCCGACAGAGCTTGGGGAACGGCTGCACAGTCAGCCCTGGGGACCTAGAGTGGTCCCAGAGCTGTCTGTGTATGCAGCCAGTGACCAGGACAGACTGTGTGCTGTCCTGATCACTGCCTGTGTCAAACTGACACAGATTAGAATGTATTAGCATATATGAATATGCTAATACATTACCAAGTATTAAAAAAAAATCTAAAACAGTTCTCCCTTCAGGGGAATGAAAAAAAAATGTAAAAAAATAAAATAAAATATAAGAAAAAAAGAATAAAAAACAAAATAAAAAAAAAAAATAAATATTTAATAAAAATAATTTTGCATATATTAAAAACACAAAAAAACCTACACATATTTGGTATTCACACGACCGTAATAACCTGTAGAATTAATCTAAAGAGTTATTAAGTGTGAAATGTGAATGGTGTAAAAAAAATAAAATAAATAAAATACTGCAGTTATTTATAAGTGAACTTAAACTATTCCCCCATAAAGTACAACTTGTCTCGAATAAAACAAGGCCTCATCCAACTGCGTCATTGAAAAAATAAAAAAGTTACAACTGTTGAAACGCAAGGAGGCAAAAACTAAAAAAAATGTTCTGGTCATTAACTACTTTTCAGGCGTTCGGCTTAAGGGGTTAATCTGTAAAAAAAAAAAAAAAAATTCCCTTGACAAGAGACCGATCAGAAAATGTTCCTTTGCATAGCCTACCCCATGGGGGGGGCTGTAGTCTGTGGAAATACCTGGCAATAAGTATTTCTCCACAGTGCAAGTAAATTAAGTGTTACATGGTGTCTATTCTTATCAATGAGTTGTCTTTATAATGCATGACAGGACAGGTCCTCCAAAGCAAAAGACACTTGGTGGGGTGGGGGGGCTTGTTTTATGGCATTCACCCATTGATGTAAGTGACATCTTAGCTTTATTTTGGATACCGGTGCAATTCTGGCGATACCGAACTTTTAGAGTTTTCATTATGTTATAGTACTTTTTAAAAAAATGAAAACTTTATTTTTTTTCCTTTTCATAGCAGCGCCATTTTTTGCAACCAGTAACTCTATTTTGGCATCTACAAACACAGGCTCGGACTGGCCCACAGGGAAATAGGGGAAACCCCCGGTGGGCCCCTGAGAATGGTAGACCTAAAGTTGTTTTTTAACTCCACATACATTCTCAGAAAATGCAAAAAAGCATAGAAAGTGAAGTATAAAGCAAGAGAAGAGTATAGAAGGCATTACAGTCTTTAACGTAGCTGTAGGGTGGGCCCTAAAATAAATTCACGGGCCATAAAACTCAACTATGGGCCTAGACTCAACTCCACTGGGCCTAGGCCAGCCATCGACACTGTACAAACATGAGTGAAGGCTCTTTTCTATGCGGGCTGAATTTTATCTTTTACTGGTACCATTTTTGGATACATGCAATTTTTTGATCATTTTCACTAACAACAAATGTATAGTTTAAAAAATTGATAAACACACAGATTTTATTTAAAAATTAGACAACTTTCCCTAAACAAACTCTACAACTTTTATTTGTAAAAAAAAAAAAAAAAACAGTTTAGTGTTAGAACTAATTATTAAGGTATTGTATGTCAGGCTATGGATCTGCTGTGGATTATAGTCCTTGTACTTCTGCAATCATTTCACATGACCTTTCTTGTGACAATATGTGAATATGTTCTACACTCATCACCGTATTATTAGTCTGCATAGGTTACAGCCACTGCCAGTAGTCACATCATCACTTGATTTATTTAAAGGCTCTCAGCGGATCTCCATTGATTTTTTTTTAAATTTATATTATTTGCATCAAACCTAGAAAATAAATTAACATACTCAATAGTCTTCATTAAAAATGTAGTTTAGCATCAGTGTCTGACAGCACAAGGGAGCGAAGATTCCTCAGGGGCTGTATAAGTAGGGTAAAGGAATGAAGCTGTGCTGACACATGAGCTAGTGAAGACAGCAGCATTCTGGACACACTGTCCTCACATCCAGCAAATATTACTGGACCCCGACCCAAACCACGGGATCACATCCAGCTGTATTATGGGAGGGACAGGAGATCACATCCACATGTATTTTCTGGGAGGGAGGGGATCACATCAGCATGTATTACTGGGAGGGACGGGAGTCAATCCAGCATGTATTACGGGGGGGGACAGGACCACGGGAGATCAACCAAACATGTATTTACTGGGGGGGGAAGGAGTCACATCCAGCATGTATTTTCTGGGAGGGAAGGAGATCACATCCCGCATGTATTACTGGGGGCGGGGGGATAAAATCCAGCGTATTACGGGAGAGAAAGGGAGATCACATCCGCATGTATTACTGGGGGGGGGAGGGGGGAAAATTCCCCAAACCAGCATTATTACTGGGAGGGGGGGATCACATCCGCTGTATTCCCGGGGGAGGGGCACGACCACGGAATCACTCAGAGTATTACCCGGGAGGGAGGGGATACTTCCCGAAAAAATATTATGGGGAGAGGGAGATCACTTTCCCGCATGTATTACGGGAGGGACGGGAGATCACATCCCGCTTTTTATTAATGGGGAGGGCGGGAGATAAAAACCCCAAAGTTTAAATGGGGGGGGGCAGGAGATCACATCCAGAAAGTATTTGGGAGGGACGGGGACCACGGAGTCACATCCAGCATGTATTTCGGGAGGGACAGGAGAAAAAACCCCCCCAGATGTATTACTGGGAGGGACAGGAGATCACATCCAGCATGTATTCTGGGAGGGACAGGAGATCAAACCAGCATGTATTACTGGGGGGGACAGGAGATAATCCGCAATGTATTACTGGAGGGGCAGGAGATAAAATCCCCGCATGTTTACTGGGGGGGACAGGGATTCAAACCAGCGTTTTACTGGGAGGGGCAGGAGATCACATCCAGCATGTATTAGGGAGGGAAGGGAGTCACTTCCCCCTTTGTATTTTTGGGAGGAACGGAGATTTTACGTCCCCCTTTTTTTATGGGAGGGACAGGAGATCACATCCCGCATTATTACGGGAGGGGGCGGGGAATCACTCCCCAAAAAGTATTACTGGGAGGGACAGGAGATCACTCCAAAATGTATTACTGGGGGGGGAAGGAGAAAACACACCACTGTTTTTTCGGGAGGGAAAGGGGATCACATTTCCAGATGAAAATTTCTGGGGAGGGGCAGGAGAAACCCCATCCAGCATGTATTACGGGGGAGGGACAGGAGATCACATCCCCCATTATTACGGGAGGGACAGGAGATCACTCCAGCATGTATTACTGGGAGGGAAAAAGGAGATCACACCAGCAGTATTATGGGGGGGACGGGAGATCCACATCCGAGTATTACTGGGAGGGAGGGGACACACCCGCATGTTTACTGGGGGGACAGGAGATCACATCCAGAGTATTACTGGGAGGGACGGAGATCACATCCCGCATGTTATTACTGGGAGGGACAGGGGGATTTACACCAGCATGTATTACTGGGAGGGGGCAGGAAAATCACATCCAGATGTATTATGGGGGGGGACAGGAGATCACACCGCATTTTTACTGGGGGGGGGACAGGAATCACATCCAGCATGTTTACTGGGGGACAGGATTAAAACCCCCATGTATTACTGGGGGGGGACAGGGTCACATCCAGCATGTATTACGGGGGGGAAAAGGAGATCACTTTTCCGCAGTATTATGGGAGAGCCGAAACGGGATCACATCCGGGATTTATTTTCTGGGAGGGACGGGACCAAGGAAGATCAAATCCGCATTTATTACTGGGGGGCAGGAGATCCAAAACCACATGTATTACTGGGAGGGGGCAGGGATCACATTTCCCGCATTATTAAATGGGAGGGGCAGGGATTCCATCCAGCAGTTTTACTGGGAGGGACACGAGTCACATCCGCATGTATTACTGGGAGGGGACACGAGATCACCCCGCATGGTTTTTTGGGGGGGGACACGAGATCACATCCAGATGTATTTTCTGGGAGGGACAGGAGATCACAATCCAGCATGTATTACTGGGAGGGAAGGGAAAAACATCCAGCATGTATTACTGGGGGGGCAGGAGATCACATCCACATGTATTACGGGAGGGACAGGAGATCACATCAGCATTTTATTACTGGGGGGGACAGGGATCCCCCCAGCATGTATTACTGGGAGGGACACGACCACAGGGAAGTCAAATGTAACCACAGCCTTTGAGAATATATGTATTGATGTTCTACCTTCTCTGACTTTGTGCTGTCCCCCCTGAGCTTTTTGGTTTATCATATTGTTGGGTACAGAACTGTCTGAATTGCCCTGGTAGAGCTGAAGGCAGGTGGGCACTGATATGTAAATGATAATTCAGAGTCTGTAGTCATCTGATTGGCAGTGCCATGGGGGCCCCCTTTTAAAAGGTACCAGAAGAGGTTCCCCCCTTAAAAAACCGTATCCCTAGACAAATTTTTGTATCCTTTCTTTTTTCCCTGTGTTGTAGGTTCACCACAGTGTACACTATGACGGATGGTGACTATGATTATCTGATTAAGCTCCTGGCCCTTGGAGATTCTGGTGGTGGGAAGACCACGTTCCTGTACAGATATACAGACAACAAGTTCAACCCCAAATTCATCACCACAGTTGGAATAGATTTTCGGGAAAAGAGAGTGGTAAGTAAGACTAAGTAAGTAATCACTCCCGTAATAACATGCACATGCAGTTTAGCATACGTGGGAATGAGGTGGGAGATCACTGAACATATTTTTAAAAGAGATAAGCTTCCTGAAATGGCTATCACTGGAAAAATACAAGCTAAAACATAACTTTTAATCCTAAATTTTTAAAAAAGACTTTTTTTTCACATGAGACCTTATGTAGTGCAGTTCACCACTCAGCTGTTTCACAAAAAATACGTGGTACGAGAAAATTTCAATATCATATGCATATGTGCGCATGCTATACAAATAAGTGGTGCATTCACAAGGATCAATCTCCTTATGGTACTTCCTCCATGAAAACCAACACTGAAAGGTATTTCTTGAAAACAAGTATAGGTAGGGACAAACAAGGGAGGAAAAGGGATGAGACACTGTACTGCTCACCCTGTAAATCCCTACCTAACCTGTGGAGGAACTGCCCCGAAACGGGCGTTACCATTTCACAGAGGCTGAAACATATACACAAGAAAAATTGGCCTGACGCGTTTCTCTAAATGATTTGGTTCCTCGGGGCCAATAAAGTAGATGTCAAGTACTGACACGGTATAGAAGGTTCTGATTAATACTTAAGATGACAATTCCATTCCAACAGTGTGGTGGCTGCTGGGATGTCAGACAGAGAATGCCAGCCCTTAGTGTATTCCTATTTGAACTTCAAGTATTCATCAGAACCTTCTATATGTTACTTTGACCCTGAACTTCATCTGTTTATTGTGAGTCAAGTTTCATATAGGGTTTAGCCTCTGTGAAGTGGGGGCGTACTTATCGGGGCGGTTCCTCCGCAGTTTAAATAGGGATTTACAGGGTGAATAGTAGGTTGTCTCCTCTCTTTTCCCCCTGATTTGTCCCCACCTATACTTGTTTTCAAGAAATATCGGTTGGTGTTGGTTTTCATGGAGGAAGTATCCAGATATATGCATTTGTAACGGAGGTAGAGTGGATAAAGATGATATACCAGTCAGATAGAAGATGCAAATACATAAACTTTACTGTAGGTAGTTCCTTCACAGTGCTGAGCAGAGTACAACAGCAGTTTCCTTAATTCTTCCAACAGGGTTTCACAGCCACCTCGTCTTCTCCCCTCTTTTTCACAGCACTCTCTCTCCCTTTCTTGCACGTCCCAACCCAGCTCTCTCGGCACTCTTGCACAGTACATTACTTAAAGGGGTTTTGCCACGATGTAATGTTGATGTGGGATACTCCAAAATGGGTATTTAATCACTTTTCTAAATATATGTGATTACAAAAAGTGAAGCCTGTGAGAGCTATAGCATTGCTCAGTCCCCCTTGGTTTCCTGAAACTTTACATTAGACACGACCAGGGCACTGACAGGAGCTGATCTGGCCCCACTTGCGTGTTTGCACTACTTATCTGATGACAGGGACATGAATGAGCTTGCAAGGGACTGTGGAGAAAGTGCCGTGTATAATGTTATTAGTTGAGTAAACATTGCAGACGCTCCCTTCTTTCTCACTCTCTGCTCACCCCCTCCCTCTCACCACTGCAGTGTTCATGATTTGTTTATCTTTTCTCCTGAGCCAGATAAGAGGTAAGCAACTCACTTCGTGGCAAAACCCCTTTAACTTTACAAAGCACAGTATTACCATATTCCAAGGAACAACATATACAAACTTCAACACATTAGTGGGATACCACACATATGATATTTTTTTTTTAGATATATTTTTTGTGAAACAGCTGGGTGTGGTGGACTGCACTATATAAGGCGTCATGTAAAAAATATTTGTTGTCTTTTTTAAAAAATAGGATTAAAAGTTATGTCTTTGCTTCTATTTTTCCAGTGATAGCTGGGGATGAGGTAGCTGGCTCCCAGGATGTCCAGAGCCACCTGTTTTTGGCTCAAGGAAAAGTTTCAGACTCCCACTGTACAGATAGATGCATACTTGAATATTTGACTAAATGAAGACGTTTTCTAAATATATTGTGGTGTTCATCTTTTTTTGTTAAGGAGCTACAAGTGATTTTATCACCACCTGTGCTCTCCCTGGTTCCCCTAGTGACTGACCTGTATACTCTTTTCTCCCCTGCTGTTTGTTCTATCTGATAGCAGGGAGTGACGTCATCACACAGGTCTTGGCAGCCCAGAACTCCGGACAGTGAGAGCTTGTGTGTTATCTGATCTTTCAGACAAAAGACTAATTACTGTTTACATTAGCTGAGAAGCTTCTCTGGACCTCAGAGAAGGTAATTTATCTAATCTAGACTGATAAACATAATAAACAGAGAAGTCTGAATATATGGAGCTCATATGCTAATTACAGACAGCTTGACCAGGAAGTGACAGAGCCAAGCAGCATTATTTCATTCATGCATCCTATGAAACTTTGAGATAAGACAAGCCCTTTAATGATACAGGTAGTTAACGGTGGCTGGATGATTATTGCTGAATGTTCCACCCAAGGTGGCTTGTGTGGAAATGGTAATTATTTCTTGAATTGTGTGGTTAACGGGTTAATACATATTTTTTTCTGTGACCTGAAGCAATTGAGGAGTTAATACACATCACTAACATTCCTGGTGGTCTAGGGCGGTGAAGGTGTTTTGGTAAAGCCTTTGGTAGTCAAAGGTTGTGAAAGGGTAACAAGTAACATCCCTTGTGATCTAGGATGATATTGGGGTTATAAGTAAAATTTCTGTTACTCTAGGGGGGGAGAGAGGTTATTGGTAACATCCCTAGTGGTCTCCAGTTAATGAACAAGCCAAAGATAACCTGCTGTTTGACTGTGTTTCCCAGTACACATATCGCACAGATAAGTCCCCACGTCCCCATCTTGATAAGGTCTTCATTGAACAATCGAATATGGGCCTTAAACAAAGGAGTCTAACAACCAACAGGAGCCGCGGACTCATTGCCCACTCTTATTTTAATGACTTGATCTGGAGGCCTAACTTCTCATGGCTCTAACAACTGTTTATTTTGAGATTTCCCCAAGGGGTAAATTGATGTTTTCAACATGAAGGACAGAGGTTTACCCCAATAAGTTTGATTTGTCTTTACTAGTAGGGTGGTTTTATACTTTGCTTGTTTTCCCCCCAGGCAGGTATATGAGCTGGTACGTCACCCCTGTGTATCTACAGGCAAGGACGTTATCCAGCTCTGCAGGTTGCTGCAGTTAGGAAACCCTGCTTAGGTCAGATATAAGGGCAGGTCCTGATGTGTCCGACGCAGGCAGGTTTTTTTACTGCAGTTAACGGGTCCGGGCAGGCAGGTATATAAGGGCAGGTTACCGGGCCAATTTAGCGCGCATTTTTGGGCAGGCTTCTGATCCCAGCGGATATGCGGCAGATTAGGTCCCATAGACACATAGGAAGTTATATCTCCCCCCAGCGGTAAATAATGTTATTGGTGCGCGGGCGAGGTATATGAATGCTTATAGGCCCCACAGCACAGTTATATGATGATAAAGCGCCCGCCTCCCGCACCCCCCCTGGGATAGCAGTAATTATGACCCCCTGCAAACAATAAAATTAGTACTGTAGGGCCCCCCATGCACATATAAAAAGTAGATAATAAGGGCCCTCTGCACATATATCAATCGATATTAGGCCCCCGAATGAATCATATAATACCAAGCTTAGATAAATGCCCCCACTCACATATAATACAAAGTCATTATGGGACCCCGCCTAACAAATGAGTATAACATAGTTTTGATAATAGAACCCCCTGGCAGCATATTATAAAAGTAGATAAATTTTTCTCCATGCATGGTTTAAAAAAGGTAGATAATAGGTCCATGACGTATGTTTATAAATTAGGGTTATAGGCCCCATTTCATGAAAAATAAGACAAATTTACAAATAAGTAATTAAACTTAAGGGGGGTTTACCTGAACCCCTCCCCGCCACCTCTCCGGTTATTTCCACTAACAGTAGAGTGAAGGGGTTTACCGGCCGGGAACTTGATGACCTATCCCACTTTGACACACATAACAGCCTGTCGTACAGAGCTGCATTCTGTGTTGGCAAGCCGATACTCCGCGGAGCTTCATTCTCTCGCCAAAGCATCTAAACTGGATGGTCCGGCGGACCCGCCACCGCTGCCGCGCCAAGGTCCTAAGCCAATAGCTTAGGGGACTGGTACAGTTGGACCCTAACGATCGGCGGCGGGTAGCGGGGGGCGCCGGGGGCATCGACAGTTCACCAGGATTTCCCCGATCTTTACGTCTCCCGCACCTCTCTTGAGACCGAGCCCTGAAACCTCTCCATTCTGAACTGAGAGGTGGCTGGGACTCTCCGTTTGAAATCAAAGGGAGTTCTGAACACAGCCAACCAGCGCCGTTCGACTACACTTGGACCTCTCATTGATTTACACTTATTGATACCTTAGATTTCAATGGAAGAGTTCCGACCACCTCTTCTTTCATGAATCTATCTGACATTGATGGTATATTTTAGAGATCCCCTTAAAGGGGTTTTCTTACCACATTGAATAGCTTTAAACATGAAGACAGAGGTAAATATAGACTTTTTTCCCAAAAACATTGCTGTTTTTGATTTGCTTCATTTTAGAAACCAGGCAGTTCTTAACTCTTGCTTGTTTACACAAGCTTCCCTAGGTTACAAACCATGGCTGGGATCATTGAGCTGGTGACGTCACCCCCTGTTGTGTCTTACCAGCAGCAGAGGAACTTGTTTATCTTTTTTTTACAAGGCTCTGCAGCTTTGTGCCCTGCTATTTAAAACCCTTGCTTTTAGGCTCAGACTGACTCACAGGGGAACAGAGGAATCCCCTGATGTGCTCCTGAACATGGCAGACCTGGAGTTTCTTTTATACTGCATATACATATTTTGGGGAAAAAAGGCAGAGAGATAGGCAAGAGGGAAGGGATAAAAGGGGGGGTTCCCCAGGGCAAATTTCCTCGTTTTTGCTTAATCGACGATATGCGTGCCGAAATTACGGTAATCCATAGTTCTATAGAGAACTATGGGGGCCACCTCCTTCCCCCTCGTACAATACAATCGTATTGTATGCGCGGGGAGATAAGTGACATGTCAATTACTTGCGGCGAATACGCGCCGCCAGTAATGCATGTCAATGGCGCCTGCGGGCTGCCGCACCCCCCGCGCCGCGGGAGTACGCACGTATTAGCGTGACTCCCAAATCACCTAGAGTAATTGCAGGGCGTACTGTACGCGCCGCAATTACGCCATGTGAACATAGCCTAAGAAGCACGTAGAGTAACTGAAGGGTTACTCCCCTGGTGGGCCATAGAGTCAACTCCATATGTGGGCCCTCCGAATGAAATTCCATTGGTGGGCTCTAGACACCCTAGTCCAACTCTGCTTGCATCACCAATGTCCCTCTAACAGACTCAGCTAGAAATAGCAGAGCTGAAATGTCATTCACTGCTGTAGAACCGCCTATAGCCTAAACAGGAAGTGAGAGCCTGAAGCTGACTGTGAAGAGTCTTTGAGATAGCATGGTGAGAACACCCCTTTAAGTGACAGAATTCCTGGTGGTCTATTTTGATAAAGGAGATTGATACATTTTTTCCCCAATGGCGTTGGTTGTAACAGGAATTATGGTAATACGACTAGGAAAGGTCAGTGAAGGGGGTTAATTGTTTCATCTGGTGTCAGGTTGGTTATTCCCATGTTCAGCTTTCTCTTTCTAATCTTGCATGTACTAAAACAATAGTACTAATTTTATTTATCAACGTTAATTAAGATTGTGACCTTAAAGGTGGATCTTAATAGAGCACCCTCTAATAAGTATCAAGAGAACAACGATAACAGTAGGAGAGAAGTGTGTTGACCTTGTGGGGAAAGTGACCTATCCACTTTGAACCAACCATAAAACAGCTTCCTGTTGTATTGCAGTGTGCATTTGTAAAGTTGGCAAGCCAGTACAAAAATATATCAATTACTTTATTGGGAAAAACATTAAAATTCCATAATCATCTTCAGACCAGCAATAAAACATTCACCAACCGTGCCCAGTAGAGTATCGTCAAGTAGGCATACGAAACAGACCGACGCGTTTCGGTGCAAAGCACCTTATTCCTGATCTGACTGTCGGTATCTGGTTTAAAGTTTAAATAGAAAGCGGGCATAGCCCTGCATGCGATGATATAATTAACTCTAAAAGTGCCATGTTAAAACCTAACACCCTATATATCTAACGTACAAACAAACATGTGAATAAACTTTAAAAATGCATACATTTAACAATACTAACATATTATATATTATAATAATCATTATTTCCAAGCTATGAAATGGGAGAAAAATTTAAGTGTTAATCAAAAATGATACAATATATCGTATTTCACATTCAGACCATGCGGTTGTCTGGTCTGAAGTGTGAATATCCACTTAGCTTCGCAATTGAGCAGTTTGGTTCGCAAATTACCTCCTCTACTAGAAAGAAAGACTCTCTCTATGCCTATACAACGTAAAGATCTCAAATCTCCTCGATGTTTTTCTATGAAATGTTTGGACACAGCAGACATATTAGTTATCCACACTGATTTTTAAAAAACAATTGCGAAGCTAAGTGGATATTCACACTTCAGACCAGACAACCGCATGGTCTGAATGTGAAATACGATATATTGTATCATTTTTGATTAACACTTAAATTTTTCTCCCATTTCATAGCTTGGAAATAATGATTATTATAATATATAATATGTTAGTATTGTTAAATGTATGCATTTTTAAAGTTTATTCACATGTTTGTTTGTACGTTAGATATAAAGGGTGTTAGGTTTTAACATGCCACTTTTAGAGTTAATTATATCATCGCATGCAGGGCTATGCCCGCTTTCTATTTAAACTCTAAACCAGATACCGACAGTCAGATCAGGAATAAGGTGCTTTGCACCGAAACGCGTCAGTCTGTTTCGTATGCCTACTTGACGATACTCTACTAGGCACGGTTGGTGAATGTTTTACTGCTTGTCTGAAGATGATTATGGAATTTTAATGTTTTTCCCAATCAAGTAATTGATTTTTTTTTATACTGGCTTGCCAACTTTACAAATGCACACTGCAATACAACAGGAAGCTGTTTCAAGGTTTGTTCAAAGTGGATTCACCTGTGGGAGCTCCAGGCGTCTACGTGCTTCTTTGTTTTGTTTTGCGTTACTCCCCAACGTGTGAATGAAGCTGGATTACTGGTTTATTTGAGAAAGTGACCTATCCAGTTATGTAGTTTTGTTAGTATGGGTGAGGGGAAGTGTCATGAAGTGGGCAGGACAACACTGTAACCAATCAGATCATGGGAATTTTGACATCAAGTAGGAGGGGACTAAACACTCTCTAGCCAATCAGATAAGATAACGTCAGCAGTAGAAGAGTGTACTGATCAAGGACCAGGCAGTGACCTGACCAAGTCATGAAAGTTTCTTCACCATTGTTATGTTACATTTCTTGCACTGTGTATAGTCCATATGGTTTTAGATGACCGATTTTTACTCATATTAATATGTAAAAGAAAAAAACTTAACTCTGATCTTAATTTGTAGATTTACAACAATGCAGGTCCTGGGGGCACACAGAACAAGGCCTTCAAGGTACACTTACAGCTGTGGGACACAGCCGGACAGGAGAGGTAATTTTTTATAACCATCTGAAATACAATACAATTACCCAATATGTTGAGGTCATCACAACTGGTGTTATAACAAAGGAAGCAGGCCCTATGAAGAGGGTGCTGTTGTTTACAGCAGCCAAACAGTTGTTGTTGCTCCACCAAGCAACATATTTGGCCCATGCTGGTGGCATGAAGTTTTTAATGATAAGCGACAGTAATGATGTGTCGTATGATAACCTGCAGTAAATAATTCCAGAATGATGGAAAGGGAAGGGAGACATTTGCAGCTCTGTAATACAAAGATTAAACCTCGATCCCTATAAAAAATATTATAAAACTATTTGGTTTAGAGTTTTAGACCTATTTAGATTACAAAAGGCATTTTAAAGGGGTATTCCCATCTCATTGAGGCAAAGGTAAATAAAGACTAATATCAAATACATTGCTCTTCTGTTTAATTGCAGAGCTAGAGCAGTTCTTGCTTGTGTACAAGCTTCTCTAGTTACCGATCACCTCTTTTTGCTTTAACAGTGGACAGGCTGGTCTGTTATCAGTCTCTGATCTAAATTTTCTACTGAGAAAAACTTTAACCCATAGAGTTACTGACCCTGAGAGCAGCCTTGTGCCATCCTGTCAGGTCTGCAGAGCACATTTCTGTGTAAGTAAATTAAAGATAAGAGAATTGCTCAGCAGCTAACAGTGTGACTTGGCAGCATGTAAGTTTTTCTTTTTCACTACAAGCTTCCTCTTATGAAATAAGCTCTGCTAGCTCACATTTATTGCCAGACAACCTGCTTGGACAGTGTAATTGTTTTTCACCACTCCCCTATCAGTCATTTCCTTGTAGCAGGCACAGCTAGGAATAGGAGCTAGCAGAGCTGAAATGTCAGTCACTGCTGTAGACCCCCCTACAGACTGCACAGAAAGTGTGAGCCTAAAGAGGCCATACAACGAGAACACAACTAGATCGGACAACCCCTTTAGCAACTTGTATACTAAGTAGTGCTTTTCCATGGAAGACTGGAACTCTCAAGGGGTGCGGTTTATCCTTAGGGAGGAAGCAACATTAAGGTGTGTGGAGACTTACAAGCCATGAATGCTCCACTTGAACTTAAAGATTCAATGATGTCTAGGGAAGAGGGCTAGAACTCCAGCGCCACGTACTGAAAGTGGTGTCTCTTAAAATCACATCCAACCAATTAAACCGCTTTGAAACATAACTAGGAATTTAAAGCCAGGCCAGTACTTCAATCCATACAAAGAGTTTAAGGGTGGAGGCAACATTAATCTTCTCAATAGTGAAAGACAACAATTACAAGTAGTAAGTCTGTGTTGTTTCCTGCACTCTGTACTTTAGGCTCAGTAACTCATGGAAGGACTCATGAAAGTAGATAGAAGATATTCACAGAAACATGAGTACTTCATGCAGAAATAAGATTATTTTTTCCATAATCCTGAGTGAAAAGGCAAGGTCAAATAAGACATGCAGTGTAAGTAACCTGAAGATAATGTGCAATGTTCTACTTGGACCTTAATCATACAGGTCACAGTATGGAGTAGGTCTAATGGACCAGTAGAAAAGGAATATAGTCATATCAGGGAGACAGTTAGCAAAAGTAGTTCTGCCAATGGGAAGTACGGCTAAAGCTGTGTGCAGAGAACTGTGTTCCTAACCTGACTCCTACTCAGGCTTCCTCTCTGAAATTACTTTATTCCTAACCCCCCCTCAATCCATTACACCCACTCTATACTGTGACCTGTATGATTAAGGTCCAGGTGGACCGTGACATAGCATTTTATCTTCTGGTAATTCATGCTGCATGTCTTATGTACCATTGACTTTTCACTCTAGATTATAAATAAAAGAAGCTTCTATCCAATGTTTACAACTAGTTTTAAGCTAGGAACCCCTGGTCTACCAGGAACAAAAAAGGCTGGCATAATGTAACGAGACTTGTGGACTCTTACGGTAGATGATTTGGCAAATGGACAGCAGACGGACAAAGACAGATGCACGGTTTAATGGAGATTTGAATGCGTGTACTGTATACTATAGGAGCAGAATAGTAATAATTATAACTGTCCCTATGATGTCCCTCAAAAACTTTCCTTATGACGATTTATATTAGAACCTCTATCCCTGATGTCACCTTAGCACCTGTCCCTCAAGTACGTCCATAAACTAATGTCTGACCCTAATACAGCAAGTGGTTTAGGACCCAGCAATACTTGGGCAGGGCCCAACACAAACTTGGCAAACACCAAGGGCGACATGTTCTAAACGAGGCTTCTCTTAAGGTGCACAAAATAAGTGTATTTTGCGCCCGAATGTATGTACCTGTCATATGTGGGTTCATTAACCTGGTGTGTGGTATGCCTTGCATAGCATAGCATATCTTTGGCGCATAGTAGCATATTTGAGTTGCATATTTTAGGCGCATTCAAATTTGTCGTGCCTGGTGTAAACTGTGCCTAATTTTGGTGTACAACTGTTCGAATATATATAGAATAGGGTTATAATAGTTTTTTTGCACAAAGTATGCCTAAAAATGGTGCAGCGCAAATTGGACAAATCAATATTTCTCAACAGCTACAAAGTCCAAAACTAAACCAAAAGAGACAAGAAACAAAATACTTACGTCTAACACAACTGACTGATACAAGAAAGAACAATCCACCACAGCAGAACTAGACAAGATCCAAATCTATACTCTGCACAGAGTGCCCTATGCAGCTGAGTTGTATAGGAAAAAGATCTGCCATTTTTACAGAAATGGCACCATTTTCTTCTATTGGCTGTGTCTAGTTTTGTAGCATAGACTTATTCATATGTAAAGCTTTGAATACTGGCATTGGTTGCAAAATGTGTATGCAGTTTGCTTTTATATGATGAGCTAATGAGACATGTGATACCAGATACTGTAGGTACCCATTCACATAACAGCAAAGTCAACGGAAACTGCTTACTTAACCTACACAGATTACATTGGACGAAAGACGAATCAGGCATGCTGCGTTTCCACCCCCTGTTCTGTTCTTACGGCAGCTGAGACCCCTCCAGGGGAGTCTGGTAGACACTTATTCGCCTTTCCCCTTTGATAATATCCTGGCGGAAGCAAGCATGCATGTGTATGAAGAAACAGAAGGAACATCTGGAGGCTGAGCACTGGTTGGACCAAGAGCTATCAAAATTGTATGGACACCTTATGAGTTCTGGACCTTGAATTACTTCTTGTCTCTCCCAAGACCACACAAGTCAATGCACCAGCATGGCAGGATTCACATGACTGGATGTATATAGCTAATCTTTCTATGTCACAAAAAAAAACAATTTTACTGTTACACTAGATAAGCAAACCTTGCTTTGAATTCTCCGGAATAAATACCAAACCCTTAACAAGGAACATATTGTTGTTACAAGCAAATTTCAGGAAAATTTACCATGTGGCCGAGCCCTCAAGCTTGTTTTACTCAGTAACATTAGTCACATGGCTTGCGTCATCATGCAACTTTGCATTCTATTGTAAAAATTTGCACACAAAAAAGGGAAAAAGAAACAAAAATGCAAAACTATCACAAAACTTCCCTTCTCATACACTATGCAGTCATGACCCTTGTTGTGCACCCGGAGTTACTTTACATCTTGTGTACCATTCCTATAAAAAATATACCATGGGAAAAGTAGAGATGAACAATAGATTTGGATTATAGTCAAGGGCTTGTTCTTACCTCTGCTAAATGAATCGAGTCGAATTGGCCAGGAGCTTGATGATTGATGAATTATTGCATATTATCCTGTTCTAAGAGTGATAAACACTTAATAACAATACAATTATATGTAAATTTCAGATTATACTGGTGATATGACTGTCAGGTCACCAGACCAAATTACAGGAACATCATCAATATAATGGCCGTACCCCACCACATCAAACACAAGTGGATTATCTTGTGTCAATATGTAGAATTATTCCCACCAGGCAACAAATTAATTTGCTAAAAATTAGAACTTTGCTTTCATAGAGGCTCCAACTTTTTGCAAGTAATATGAACCATAAACCATAAAAAGTATAACCACATCTTTAACCTCCTCGCTATACTGTAGCTGGAATATTTATCTGAAAAATAAGCTTAAGCCTTAACACCTAAATCATGGGGTATACATGTGTATAAAGATTCAAGGTCACATTTTATCCACGACAATTGACAGATTAAAATAATCTCTCGGACGTGAGAGAGTACAGGAGCTCCATCAGAAACCACGGCGTGACAGGGGGTCAGCATACAAAGCTTTTTATATGTGTATAGCGTTACTATTCTGCATGTATTGATCATGAGATGACTCTGTTTATTCTGTTCCAGTCCATGCAGTAAAGCTGACAAGTGAGCTACATGAAATGTCAGCCCATTGCATCTGTTCCGATGGCCATTGTTTCCATAATGTGCTTTTTGATCTTATTAGGTTTCGGAGCCTCACCACAGCGTTTTTCAGAGACGCAATGGGTTTCCTCTTGATGTTTGATCTCACCAGTCAACAGAGTTTCTTAAATGTTCGGAATTGGATGAGTAAGTATAAAATATTAACAACTTCCATGAAAATCAGCTGGATTATCTCTTAAATTGCCCTTTGTCTACATTTCTGGAGTTTGTATGTACAAAATGGTCCTCAAGTACATGAACGTTTCTGATTACCTCAAGAAGCTGTGAAGCAATTTTGATATCCTATATCTCAGTTGAGAATTTGTTATAATTGTGAGATAAACGATCTGTACTCCAAGCTGATTTTTGTAACTGCATGGATGCATTGTAACAAACTATTGCAACTAGAGAAGGGTTGGTGTGAATATATTTAGATTAAGGAGGATTGTCTGGATACAACTAAACTGAATCCTCCGCTGTAACTAGTACATTAACCAGTGCCAAATGGAGTGCCCACATCACATGGCCGCCATCTAATCCATACATTATAGTGCCATAGAGTTACCAAATAATACCACAATCCTCACCCCGACATAAATTCTAGCTGACCTTCAAAGAAGGAAAGTTAGAGTAGAGTGAATGAGGTGGGTATAGGAACCCCTAACCAATTACATTTGCTCCTTTGGCCCATACTATAGTCTATCCAAGATAGCTAGCTAAGGTCTGTACCGGTTTTTGGCCAATGGCATGGCAGAGACCATGAAAATTGAGAGCACTTAGATACAGAAAATATTCAAAATGACAAAAATTATATCTAAAGTAATTTGACCAGAATCTGTTGACAAGGACTGGTTCCCGTCTGTTAACAATTTGTTCAAAATTTTTTTATTTCATTTTTTTTAGGTCAACTTCAAGCAAATGCTTACTGTGAGAGTCCCGATATCGTATTAATTGGTAACAAAGCCGACCTGTCCGATCAAAGAGAGGTCAACGAAAGGCAAGCAAAGGAACTTGCCGATAAGTACGGGTGAGTATTCCGCTGCGCTATACACTCACCGGCCACTTTATTAGGTACACCTGTCCAACTGCTCGTTAACACTTAATTTCTAATCAGCCAATCACATGGCGGCAACTCAGTGCATTTAGGCGGTAGACAGGGTTTTCAAGACAATTCTGCAGTTAAAACCGAGCTCAGTAGGGGAAGAAAGGTGTTTTGAGTGCCTTTGAACGGGGCATGATTGTTGGTCCCAAAAGGGTGGTCCGGGGTTATTTCAAAAACGCTGATCTCCGGGGTTTTCAGCACAACCATCTCTGGGTTTTCAGAGAATGGTCCGAAAAAAGAAAAAAACCCAGGAGCGGGTCCTGTGGGGGGAAAGCCTTGTTGATGCCAGAGGTCAAAGGAAATGGGCGACTGGTTCGGCTGATAGAAAGGCAACAGTGACCCCCAAAATTAGCCACCCGTTACAACCCAAAGGTAGGGGGAAAAAGAGCATCTTAAACGCACAGTAGGGGAACTTTGAGGCGATGGGCACGCGGCGAAGCCAACGGGTTTTCCCACTCCTTTCAGCTAAGAACAGGAAACGAGGCCCCAAATTTTAAAAAGTTTTCGAAATTGGAAGTAGAAGATTGGAAAAAAAAAAACGTTGCGGGGTTGTGAGTCTCGATTTCTGCTGCGACATTCGGGGGTTGGGTCAAAAATTTGGCATCAACAACATGAAAGCTTGGTTCCATCCTGCGTTGTATCGACGGTTCAGGGGTGGTGGTGGTGTATGGGTGGGGAATATTTTCTTGGCACTCTTTGGGCCCCTTGGTCCCAATTGACATCGTTGAACCCCTTTGGGGGGAATCTTTGCCCCGAAAAAATTTGAGGCGTTTAAAGGCAAAAGGGGGTCCAACCCGTTTCTAGCTGGGGGGTTTATAAAAAAGGGGCCCCGGTGGTGTAAATTTGATTGTTTTTTCCTCTTGCTTAAAAAAAATTTCCAAATAGTAGGGTTTAAAATTTAAGGTGGTCACTTTTAAAAAATATGTTCTAAAATTAATCGATAAAATTTAGCCCATGTAGACGCTTAGAAAAAAGGGTTTGATATCCACGTGTGGACATCTTCTTATAAAATGCTCGGAGAGGACTTCGTTCTTCTGTTAGTTACAGGACTCAACTGTGACTTGTGGCTGAGATCTACCATGAGATCACCTTCGAAGTGGTCAGCTCACCAGGTTCGCAGGCCTCTCAGTGAGACATCAGACTTGGTTGCGGTGCCTGGAAGAATCCGAGAACTCCAGTCGATTAGGAAGTCTATAGTCAAACGTTAGGAACCAGCATCGACACACAATCATCCAGGGCAAAAATAGATACAAAATACTATTATTTATTCATCCATTTTTTTAAAAATACAGGCATGCGCCCCAAAAGCACTGGGCACAATCACACTGACGCGTTTCGGTTTGCAACCTTATGCAAACACAATACCAACTACAGGCAGTCCACGGGTTACAAACAGGATAGGGACTGTAGGTTTGTTCTTAAGTTGAAATTGTATTTAAGCCGGACCCGGGATATTTCTTAAATATAACGCCAGCAAAAACAATTTTTTTTAAATTTTGGATAGTGCAGGGAAGGGTTTTTACATTTGTTTTGCTGTCTGTGCCCTTTTTTAGAAGATTTCACCCAAACTTTCTGTATCTCTTGTGCCCGCTGTGGCATGCTGGCACTTGGTTATCATGGTGCGTGACTCAGTGTTGAATGTCAGCCACGCCCCATAAGTCTCCGTTTGTAACTAGGGAACGTATGTAAGTCGGAACGATGTAAGTCGGGGACTGCCTGTATATGTGTGTGGAAACACAAATTACTTCCGTTGGAGAAAGTCCAAGCAGAGAAGACAGGAAAGAGTAATCTAATCATAAAAACCTATGTTGTGTACATAAATATGTATATGTATATAACATGTGTTTTTATAATGAGTTTTTTGATCTTATGGCATTGTCAGTAGTTTGCAAACCTTCTGATTTATTGAGAATGAATTCAGGTGTTTACTCTTTCCTGTCTTCTCCGATTGAACTTTCTCCAACGGAAGTAATTTGTGTTTCCAAACATATATAGTTGGTATTGTAAGTGCTTGCATAAGGTTGTATACTGAAACGCGCCAGTGTGATAATGCCCAGTGCTTTTGGAGCACATGCCTGTATTTTAAAAATATGCGTGAATAAATAAGTGTTTTTATACCTATTTTTGTCTTGGATGATTTTCCCATGGATGCCGGTTCCTTATATTTGAATATAGATCTACCATGAGACTGCCGACCGAAGATCTGTTGGTTGAGTTTGGCTACCAAGATCTGCCGTGAGACTGAAGGCAGAGATCTTCCATGAGACTGGCAACCAAGACCTACCATGGTGTTGATATTAATTTCTGGTACCTTTCTGTTGGTGGTATAAATCTTGTGGCCCCCCCCCCCCACCCTGTATGTCTAAGCAAAACATAAAAATGAGGATCGGTTGCCCCTTTTCCTGGCGGTCTGGTCACTATCAGCAGTACCAGAGCTATGGAGGATGGTAGGTTTGCCAGGTAAGGCTCTGATCATGTAACTGTCCATATATAAATAGTTACCATATATTGATAGTCCGTATATGGTTACTCTCTATATTTGGACAGTTAGATCATCAAAGCTTTCTCTAGGGAGGCAAATCGGCATTCCTCTCCTCTGCTATTGATCTGGCAGAGTGTTTTTGCATCACTCTTCCCAATAATAGGGAGCACTGTGCAACCATACAGTAATAGCAGCACAGTCCTCTCAGTACCACTGTGCATTCATCTCTATCATTAGTGCTGGAAGGAAATAGGAAGTGATTGCAGGATGACACTGGAACCTGAAAGATGAGAAACCACAAGGCCCCATGTTTAACCGCTTCACTGCCCTCTCCCAAGGATTTTTCATTAACCCCTTCACTGCAATTGACTACTAGGGATTAATACTTTAACCCCCATAATGTCCTAGACCATCAGTGATCCTTACATTTATCTCTTCAGTGCCCTTGGAAACCAGAGATCCTTACGTTTACTCCTTCATTACCCTGGACCACCAAGAATGCCTATATAAACCCCTTTACAATCCAAGACCACCAGATACATAGCACAACCCTTTCACTGCTCTCAACAAAGTATCCACATATCAACCCTATCACTATTCTAGACTATCTGGTATGCAGCATAAATGCTTTCACTGTTCTCCATTTCGAATACTTATATTATCCTGCTCACTGGATTGTTACATTAAGTCCTTAACTCTCCTAGATCATCAGGGATGCTTAGAATAACCACTTTGATTTCCCTGACCATTAGGTATGTATCATTAGCAATTCCATTGCTTTCCACCTGAGATCCATACATTAACCCCCTCACTGCCCTTGACCACCAAGGATTCTTACATTAACCCCCTCAATGCCCTAGACCACCAACTATGCAACATTAACCCTTCCAGTGCTCCCCACTAAGAGTCATTTCAATAACCCTTGTGCTATTTCACTGAAGCTTATGCTCTATTTGCCAGACATGCAACGTGGTCTACAACATTTCTAGTACATAAATATATTGCTCTAAAATAGGCCAAACATATTGCAAGAGAAACCACGTTTTCTCGGCTCTTTTCTGAAGAGCCACACCCCTGCTAGGCCCTTAAACCACACCCCTTTTTACCATGTGAACCCCTGTGAATTGTTTTTGATAAAAATAAAATGGTGTCAACCCTAGTTGGTACCCAGATTTTTCAGAGTCCTAAAAGGAAAATTTGCTTCATTTGTAATCCCCTGCAGGGAAATTGTCATTTGAGGGACTGGAAAAGCTGTATGGAAATGCAGTGGCCATTAACACACTCTATTTTTCTTGTTTCAATGAGTTATTTTTATGGATGGAGATAGTTGGCCAGCATACGCCTATGGGGAATCCATCATCATCACTGTTAATAACTAAAGGCTTTGGTGTCTGTTGTTCAGAATTAGATGTTTTCTTCTAAAAACAGCGCCATACCTGTCCATCGATGGTATTGCACCTCACCGCCATTTACTTCCTTGGGACTGCAAGACCACAAACAACCCATAGACAGTGGATGCACTATTTCTGGAAAAATGGACTGCCCCTTTAAGTTTATTTTTTCACAATAGACTCTGCTAACAACGCTAAGGACTAACATTTTTGCAGCATCATAAATCAAGAGTCACCATGAACTTCATACCACAGCGATTTCAGGATGAAATATTACTCTGTGCTATTAGAACTATTGCTTTCAGCCCAAAACCACTGCTATTACATTTTTGGTTGTAGCAGTGATGGATAGCCTGACAGATTTCAGATTGTCATTACCCTGGGTGGAGCTTTTCCCTGCCCCCGCTGTCGTCCCCTTCTGGATGGTGCGCTTTGTATGTATTACTAGGAAGCCTGACGGAAGGAAGTGGTGACTGCTCAGATCACATTTGTAAATCAGAACTCACTTTTCAGGTTCCCTGACATATGGTGACTATATGTACACATCACATTGGCACAAGTTACTACAATACTGCCTGAGAAACTGAAAAAGTATTAAAACCCTTGGACTTTTTTGTTGGAAGACGACCCTTGTGCATAAACACAGCTATACAAGCATGGCTTAAAACGAAGCTAAAGGGAATGTGTTATCTGAAAATGACCGGTTGTGTAACCAATATTATGTTGAACACAATTTTTAAGAATTTTTGGTTGCAATTTTTTTTTTAATTTTCCATATCACTAGTCAGTAGTCTGCTCATTTTCAGTACAAGCAAGATTACCCTGAAAGGAAACTTTTCAGCAGTCTTCTCATTATTAGCACAGGCAGGATTACACTGAAAGGTGACACCAATGTGTATAGATAACACAGGATACACCAGTCACAATAGGAGGTAGTCACAGCTCACCCTCTTCTCCCTCCCTGCACATTGATTTCTTCCCAGATCTCAGAGCCTAGAAAACTCTCCTATAGCAGTCAGTGGGTCTGCTCCTGTTCACTCTAGTCCAGTAGTCTGTCATTTTCGTACAAGCAAGATTACCTGAATAGAAACTTTCAAGAGTCTCTCATAGTTAGCACAGGCGGATATACACTGAAGGTGACCTCAATGTGTTAAGAAACAGGTACACATCACAATAGAAGTCAAAGTCTGCACCCTCTTCTACCCTCCTTGCACATTGAGTTTCTCTCACAGACCAGAGCCTAGAAAACTCTCCTATAGCAGTCAGTGGGTGTGCTCCTGTTCACAGACTCCTATGTCCATGAAAATGCTGCTCACGGAGCATGCCCAGAAAACTCTCCTGTAGAAGTCAATGGGTCTGCTCTTGTTCACAGGCTCCTATGTCCATGAAGCTGCTGTTTACAGAGCATGCCTAGAAAATACTCCTATAGAAGTCAATGGGTCTGCTCCTGTTCACAGGCTCCTATGTCCGTGAAGCTGCTGCTCAAAGAGCCTAGAAAATTCCCTCTATAGAAGTCATGTGGTCTGGCTCCTGTTCACAGGCTCTATGTCCATGAAGCTGCTGCTCACTAGAGCATGCCTAGAAAACTCTCCTATAGAAGTCAGTGGGTCTGCTCCTGTTCACAGGCTCCTATGTCCATGAAGATGCTGCTCACTGAGCATGCCTAGAAAACTCTCCTATAGATGTCAATGGGTCTGCTCCTGTTCACAGGCTCCTATGTCCATGAAGATTTTGTAAAGAATTTCTCTAAATGCTGTTAAAAGCAGCTCAGGCAAGATGTCTGTCCCCATAATCATATACAGGAAAATAATTGAGAAATCTACAATCAGAAAATAAAAATAGCTAAGAAAAAAATGTATCGGTATCTGGTTTTTATTAGTAAAAAAAATATATTGGTGATAGATTCTCTTTAAAGCCCCAAAAAGGAGTGAATACTAAGGTATTTTTTTTCTATGAGAGCTCAATATATATATATATATAAATATATATAATATATAATATAATATATATATATATATATTATAAATACATATAAAAATATATATATACATATATATATATATACACATGCTATAAGTAGCTGCTATTCATTTGGGATCCTGGTCACCAGCATTACTAAGCTATAGAAGAGTAGATATTGTGTAAAAAAATGTTAGGTATTCGTAGGCAACAATAAATAAATATTATTACCAAATACATTGCTGTTATAATTTTGATTCATTTCAAAGTTAGAGCAGTTCTTATCTTCTGCTTGTGTATGAGTTTCCCTAGGTTAACGACCCCCTCTATCTGCTCTAGAGCCCTGGTCGGGATGATATCACTCCCTGCTGTGTCTTATCGTCAGCACAAGAGCTTGGTTATGTGTGTTAATGACAAACTTTAACGCTTTAAAGGAGGTTTATAACATGTCGTGCACAAAACTACAGAACTCTACGACTCAAAACTTGTTATTAACTTAGGTAAACAAGCTCCTTTGTTAGCGCTAAGACTCAGCAGGGAGTGACTCTCCATGGTCAGACTGATGTAGCTTGGATCAAACACATAAGAGAAAGCAGAAATAGGTGATTGATAACCAAGAGAAAACTGTGTACACTAGCAGTAGATAAAATCATCTTTATCTCCTGAACAAAGTCAAATCAAAACAGCGATCTACTTAGTAATAGTCGTCATTTATCTTTCCCTACATGTTAAAAACCAATCACTGTGGTGAGAAAACCCATTTAAGAAGTTCTATGAAATAAACAAGGTGATTCGTTCCCCCCGCCTCCCTCAGAAATAGCACCACTCCGTTTCGTGGCTATGTCCGGTATTGCAGCTTACTAATGTATACATTGCATATAGGAGTAGTCATTAACCTCACTGTATTTTTTTTTTTCCTTCCCAGCATCCCATACTTTGAGACCAGTGCCGCAACTGGGCAGAACGTGGAGAAGTCAGTGGACACACTTCTGGACTTGATAATGAAACGCATGGAGCAATGTGTGGACAAGACCCAAGTGCCAGACGCGGTTAATGGTGGAAACTCTGGAAAATTAGATGAAGTGAAAGAAGGAGGAAAAAAGTGTGCCTGTTAGAGGAGAAGAAAAAAAGTAACACGTCTGGACTGTGAGAAGCTTCTAATGTGAAATGGCTGATGAACCACCGCAACGCCCCCCTAGTGGTCCGCGTCTACTCGAAAGCCATTCATAGCTTCATACCATTAACACAATCTTCAAAGGAAAAAAAAAACAAATGCCCGCCGCCGCCCCTCCATCCTTCATTGTTCCGGTATTCGCCATCATCTCTTGTGGAGAAAGTGTTAATCTTATATATTTATATGCATTAAAAAATATGTTTCTTACGGGGGAAAAAAAAATGGTGACTGTGGTTAAACTGGGGGTATTTTACTTTGTTTTAAATCATTTGGTGTAGATTTTAAGTTGGATTGGGTATGCAAGCAAGCAACGAAGCACGGCAATCTATTACTCAACCTGGACGGTCCTCCTTGTGCTCCTCCTACTTCTGGATCCCCCCCGCCTCCCTCACCGTCGTTTCTATCCGGACCACGAGAGGTTCTAGCTGTCTACCAAACCTTTGTGAATGATTCCGAAGTATCTGCTCGTCTCATGTTCTTGCTTGGTGTGTATATGTCGGTATCGATAAACCAAATCATGTCCCAATCAGGGATTTTTTTTCAGCCCGTCTGTTACTGTTGGGAATGGGCGGCATAGACGTGCTTCAAGATTTGTTGTATATTTGGTTATTATATATCTATATATTGGTCCTTGGTTCTTGTCCAAAGTACAGGTAATCTCAGCAAGTGAATGAACTAAATCCTAAAAGGGGTGTTGCTTATCTTGATGTGGGTGGGACTTTTATGATAATGCCTATAATTCTATTAGTTTTATCTTCTGAAATTAAACCAAAATATCCTTTGAGTTTTTCTTTCCTCTTGAGTTGGGTGGAACCTAAGATGACTACTGTTAATGGTTCTCTCAACCAGGGCCGGGACGATGGGTAGGCCAAGGTAGGCGACCGCCTAGGGTGCCACTTCATCCCAGACAGAAAAGGGGGTGCAAGGAGGTATGTAGTTGGCTGAATTTTTGATTGGGGGGGGTGCTTTGTGCCTTATTTGCCTAGGGCACCAGAATACCTTGTCCCAGCCCTGGTCTCAACATCGTTAGTCTTAGGAGCTATGATTCATTACACATAATACGGTCATCCAGAATCTACATATTTTCCGCTATCCAATTATCCATTGTTTCCAGACAGAAGGTCCCAAGGGTCCTTCTTTACAACCAGAATTTTTTGATTTTTGCCTCTTTTTTATTTAGTTTTTTTTTTGTGAAAAGTTAAAGGGGTTGTCTCATCTCAAAGTTTCATAGGATGCATGAATGAAATAATGCTGCTTTGCTCTGTCACTTCCTGGTCAAGCTGTCTGTAATTAGCATATGAGCTATGTGTATTCAGACTTCTCTGTTTATTAGTCTATATTAAATAAATTACCTTCTCTGAGGTCCTGAGAAGCTTCTGAGCTAATGTAAACAGTAGAGTAATTAGTCTTTTGTCTGAAAGATCAGATAACACACAAGCTCTCACACTGCAGATAGAACAAACAGCAGGGGAGGGAGAAGTACACAGGTCAGTGATTTGGGGAATCAGAGAGAGAACAGAAGGTAATAAAATCACTTGTAGCTCCTTAACAAAAAAAGATGAACAATGCAATATATTTGGAAAACGTCTTCATTTAGTGTTCCCTACATTTTGAAAGCTATTCTTTGTAGCGAGACAACCCCTTTAAGAGACTACTGTTAATGGTTTTCTCAACATCCTTAGTCTTAGGAGCTATGACTCATTACACATAATACTGTCATCCAGAATCTACAAATTGTCTGCTAGTAATGGAGGCTATATTGGTTGCTCTCCATTGTTTCCAGACAGGAGGCCCCAAAGATCTTTCTTTACAACCAATTTTTTTTATTTTTGCCTTGTTTATTTAGTTTTTGAAAAGTTAAGAGAGTTAAAGGGGTTGTCTCACTACAAGGATTGCTTTTTATGTTAAAGATCTTGCAAAAACAAGTCACTTTGTAATATGTGTCAATTAACGGTTTCCTACCTATTCCTAGATATCCCCTCTTGTATGGGCTGAATCAGCTCCTTAGGTCGCTATAGCTACAGACCTTTTTGATCTATCCTGATAGGCTGCCAGCACTCGTTGCTATAGCTACAGACCTGGCTTCTACTGCAGCCTAGTGGTAGCCAGTAAACACACCCATGAATTCAAAGCGAAACCAAGAAAACAGGACTGAGGTGAGATGAATCAATGTAGTGAGACAACCCCTTTAAGGAAGAAATCTGATTTCTTAGTAGTGTCCCTATAATATCACAGAGGCAGGAAGTGTTATCATTGGAACTCAGACACACAAGCTGTCCAGACAGGAAGGCTATAAAAATATCCACATTGGGACATTTTTTTCCTGATCCAATAAAGCTTTATTATAGATTTTCTGGGAGACCTTCGTATGAAGACATCTGTTCATTTGTAGCATTAGGATATCATAGAGGGAAGTCCCCCCACTCAGAACCCCCTTTATATTAACTAGAGTGGAGAATGGCTGTGGTGGACTGAGGCTGTCTATATATGACATGGTCATTTATGTGAATTGAAGGCATGTAATACTGCATTTCTCCTGCAGGGGAAACGTAAGGCTGGTTTTCCTTGGCGATCACTGCTGATCAAAAGCTGCTTTTGAAGCCGAGCTCACAGTGATCAGCTGGGCCGCTTCGATTCAACAACTGTATATAAAACCTGATAGCTCTGACCAGCAGTTATCAAGGACAACACTTGAAACACTGGGATCAGGAATTCATGTTTTTATTATTATTTTTTTTTCTTTTTTTACAACACAATTACATCAGAGTAGCATGAAAAATCACAGTTGTATTCCATCCCTCCATCGGCTAGTGGTTGATTTTTAGATGTTTTATTCCATAAACATAAGCCTTGACATCAAACAAATGGAGATTTAAAAAATTCTTCCTTCTGTGAAAAAAAAATGAATCCAAAAAGTGCTAAAGATGGGAAAAATGGGTCCCAAAAAAGTTGATGGAATACAATGGGCTTCTGATATTGTGAAGATGTAAAGTACTTATTTTTGTGCCAATATACAATATGAATGTCATAAAGAGATTTATTCAGATCCCGTTGTCTGTCTCCATTATTTTTTCACCATATTACTGTTCACAACTGGGCTGGCCCTATATGGTGTATTAGGCTGTACCCTGTGTGCTACCTCCACATCAATATAGTGTATTGCCATATGGGGTACAAATAACCATACAGGATGATGCCAAATAATGGTACAAAATAATATTTCTTTACAGATCTCTATGTACCCAAAAAATGTCTTATTTTCGGGGGATGTCTTATTTTCGGGGAAACAGGGTAGTAATGTTGCCACCACCTTTCAATGCAAAATGATGTACTATACAATTCCTAAGAAAATACCACCATATAGTGTCTAAATACCACCATACTGCTCTTCAACCAATAAAATATCCACGATGTACATATTCCTTAGTGAGTCCTGTGTCGGTGTGTAACCAAATTACTGCCACCATGTGGTTTGATGACCACATAACAAGCTAAGGCATTTATATACACTACTCACAAAAAATTAGATACAGGCAGTCCCCGGGTTACAAACAGGATAGGGACTGTAGGTTTGTTCTTAAGTTGAAATTGTATGTAAGTCGGAACAGGTATAGTTATTAAATGCGATTCCAGCACAGAAATTTTTTCTCGTTTTGGATAGTACAAAGAACAGTTTTTACATTTGTTTTGCTGTCTGTGCCCTTTTTTAGAAGATTTTACCTAACATTCTGTATCTCATGTGCAGCTGTGGCATGCTGGCTGTTATCATGGGGCGTGACTCAGTGTTGAATGTCAGCCACGCCCCATAAGCAGGGGCGTAGCTAGAGACTCAGGGGCCCGGGTGCAAAACCTCCGCTCGCGGCCCCCTACCACTATAGGTCCCCATAGGCAGGTATATCGATAGGTACAGCTCCCCACAGGCAGGTATATATATAGATAGGTACAGGCAGGTAAATAGATAGGTACAAGCAGGTATATAGATAGGTACAGGCAGACACAGGCAGGTATATAGATAGGTACAGGCAGACACAGGCAGGTATATAGATAGGTACAGGCAGACACAGGCAGGTATATAGTGAGGTACAGGCAGGTATATAGTGAGGTACAGGCAGGCAGGTATATAGTGTGGTACAGGCAGGCAGGTAGGTATATAGTGAGGTACAGGCAGGCAGGTATATAGTGAGGTACAGGCAGGTATATAGTGTGGTACAGGCAGGCAGGTATATAGTGAGGTACAGGCAGGCAGGTATATAGTGAGGTACAGGCAGGCAGGTATATAGTGTGGTACAGGCAGGTATATAGTGAGGTACAGGCAGGCAGGTATATAGTGTGGTACAGGCAGGCAGGTATATAGTGAGGTACAGGCAGGCAGGTATATAGTGAGGTACAGGCAGGTATATAGTGTGGTACAGGCAGATATATGGTGAGGTACAGGCAGGCATGTATATAGTGAGGTGGCAGGCAGGTATATAGAGAGGTACAGGCAGGTAGCAGAAATTAATAACACTAATACTTATCTTAACTTCCCGGCCGCTATGCAGCGATTGCCGCCTGCGCGGTGCAGGCAGCGGTGATACCGGCTGCTTAGTACAGTGAAGGCCGCGGCGCTATGAGATCATCTCATCGCGCGGCTGCCTCCTCGGCCGCACAGTCGTCATAGGCTGTGCGGCTGAGGAGCGTCCCGGCGCTGGCGGTGTCACGCAGGTACGCTCCTCGGCCGCACAGCCTATGATGACTGTGCGGCCGAGGAGGCAGCCGCGCGATGAGATGATCTCATCGCACCGCGGCCTTCACTGTACTAAGCGGCCAGTATCGGTGTATGCCAGCCACTTAGCTTCATCGCCGCCTGCACCGCGCAGGCGGCAATCGCTGCGTAGTGGTCTCTATGTGAGCCAGCGATGCAGCGTGTGGCAAGCGGGGCCCGGTCGCAAGTGCGACCGCTGTGACCCCTGTAGCTACGCCACTGCCCATAAGTCTCCGTTTGTAACTAGGGGACGTATGTAAGTCGGAACGATGTAAGTCGGGGACTGCTTGTATTTGGCTTTTTGGTTGAAATTTCAGAATGAACATAAAATTTCATGATTTTTTTTTAAATTAACTAAATGAGCCCATCTCTTCCCTTTAGATGCACATGTCCAACTGTTCACTGTATCAGTACTTTTTGAACTACTCGCTGATCTCTAACAAAGAGCTTAATGGCAAAATTCACAACAGGTGTTTGATCCCTGAATCGCACAATACATTTGGGGGATCAATTTGAATTGGGATTTAAACAGTCCTCATCCTGCTGTTCACATTTTGACCTCATGAGACCAAGACAACACCTTGCTATTCATCAACACTACCTCGCCATTGTGAGGCTTCAAGCAAGATGATCTCAGGCGGAAGTGGCCACTCAGCTTAGAGTGTCATTAGCAGGTTGCCACAGAGATAGAGACTGGAAGAGTCACAGAAAGACAAAGAAGTGGATGTCTTTTGGCTCCATCACACACTGATGACCACTTTATTGCAAACAATCATCACTGAACAGAACTGAGGAGCAGTGGCCCCTCATCCAGCATAGATGCTCTCTGGCCCAAGCAAGACGACGATGCTTGTGTCTGGTGGTGTGGTCAGGTATTCTTGCTGGTCGTCTAGCACGCAGACCACGCTGATGTAAATGGTTACGAATGGTCCGATGTGACACTTGGTTGCCTCTCACCTTCCTTAAACGTGCCTGGAGCTGTGTGGCATTCATCACCCAGTTCCACAGGGCATTGATTACAATGAAGTGGTCATCAGTGTGTGATGGAGCCAAAGGACATCCACTTCTTTGCCTTTCTGTGACTTTTCGAGTCTCTCTGTATGTCTGATACAACCTGCTGATACTCTGTGACACTCTAAGCTCAGAGGCCAATTGCATCTGAGAGCATCCTGCTTTGGGAGGTACTCTTGATTAATTGTAAGATGTTGTCTTGGTCTTATGATGTAAAAAAGGGAACAGGATGAGGAGGACTGTTTAAATCCCAATTCAAAAGGAAGGAAGCAAAACATCCACTGTATAATTCAACATGAACTTGTATTCATCAACGTTTCATGAAGCCATGTAAAATTATACAGTGGATGTGCTGCTTCCTTCCTTTTGTTTTTTTGTATCGTGTATAATGTGATATACGATAGTTTTGCCTTCAGTTCTTGTTCAGCTTATAGCAGAAGGACTGATAAGTTCTCATAAACATGGAAAGTTATTGCATTCTTCATGGAAGTTGTAATGGTTGCAGGAAAATATTTTGTACTTGTATATTGGAACCATCACTGCTCATGTCTCTGTCCTGCAGGAATCCTGTTTTTTTTTTTTTTTTAAACAAATTTTATTGCATTTTCAAACCTTTAACAGTGAACACATATCTCTGACATGTAATAGTGGTCATATCAGGTATTTGCATACTCTCCGGGCCTGTGCCTGGAATATGTAGATAATACATACAGAGAAAAACATCAATTTACAAGGGTACAAAAGAAATTAAACAAAATATCTACACTACTAAAGTGCAACTGCGTCCTATCTTCATCTCTCGCGACCGTGTGGTCCTTCATGGAACCTCATACTCAAGGCCAAAGTTCCTCAGACCTGAAGTCTCCCCAGCGTGCCCCCAATTCCCTCCTTACAGTACCAATCGGTATATTTGAACCTCTGCATAAGGGCTTCTATCTCCCTGTCGGAATAATGCGACTCTATGAAGGTTCTCCAACGTCTGGGGTCCGGATCTCCTTATGCCTCTCTGTCTCTAGTTTGTCCGCTATAAGATAATCCTCCAGCTGCTTTATAACCCCAGAGATTGACGGGAGAGTGGGCTGCAGCCATAACTGTAAGAGGCTTCGTTTTGCTGCCAAAAGGGCAATATGAATTATTCCCGGAAAACCGGTGGAATGAGCTGACTCCTCAGAACCTTCTCCATCATCCGCGTCCGGAGGTCTAGGGCAATGGAAGATCAGGAGTTCATAATGCTTCTCTAGGGTGACCCTGAAGTGAAGCTGGATATATTGGAGAATTGTGTCCCAGTAAGCTTGTGTATAGCTGCATTCCCACAGACCGTGCCATAGGTCCGTTTTATGTGTGCCACATTTAGGACAATGCTGCAATCTATCTGGGAAGTTTTGAGATGGGGGAGATTGAAGGCATATATGGCGTTATGTATTATTTTGAAGTAAGTTTCCCGCCAGGTCTCGCAGATAATGTGTTTTCGTATGTTCACAATACCCTTCGGGATCACATCTGGGATCTGGGCATTTCCCAATTGGCGGCTCCAGAAGTGGAATGCCTGAGAGGCTACCCGTTTCCTGCACCACCCTCTCATGTCAGCATAGAGCCTCGATAGACAATATGTCTGCCTGTGAGTGGTGACAAAAGTGTCAAAATCGTTAGGAATGGTCTCCTTGGAGACATCTCTTAGTCTCCCATTACAGAAATAAAAAAGCTGATAGGCAGCCAAAAGTTGTGATTTGGGTAAGGAGAACTTCTCAAGCATCTCCGAGGGCTTTAGCCAACTCCGAGAGTTCACATGCATTAACTGTCCCGCGTTGGCCAGACCTGCCTCCCTCCACTTCCTAAACATCGGATTGCTCTGACCCAGCGGAAACTCGGGATGGTCCCAAATGGGCATGTCCTTGGAGAGAGCGAAGGAAAGGCCTAAGCGTTTCCTCAACTCTTTCCAGGCCATTATTGTGTCTCGGAACAATGGAGACAACTTAATCAGAGAAGGCAGCTTAGGGTACCTGGTATGGAGCAAGGCCTGTGGGTGCCAAGGGCGCATCAACTCTCTTTCTAATTCCCAATTTGAAAAGCGGGAGCGACCCCCAATCCAGTCTAGCATGTGACGAGTCAGACAGGCCAGGTTATAACCCCTAACATCTGGGAGATTCAGCCCACCTGCCCTAACTGGCAGGATTAGTTTATGTAGTGCAATACGGGGTTTTTTCCCTGCCCATATAAATCTGGAGAAGCATGAGTTAATGTGGTTGATGTCTGTATGTTTGAGCAGGAATGGGAGGGTCTGTAGGGGGTATAGCAGCTGTGGGAAGCAGACCATCTTTATGGCATGACATCTACCGGCAAGTGACAGTGGCAGTGAGGTCCAACGCTTCAGGTCCTGGGAGATTTTATTTATAAGAGGAGGAATATTTAACTTATACATCGAGTCTGGAGTCCTACCCACCTTGATACCCAAATAGGTGATGTGTTCCTGAGCCCGGGTAATGTCTGATCCCATGTTCGCCCACTGGGACTGTGATAGCTTCGGGCCAATTTCTAACAATTCACTCTTGGACACGTTTACTTTGTACCCTGATAGCGTGCCGAAATAACGCAGCAAATCCAGCACTGGAGAGAGCTGAGTCAGGGGAGCAGACATGAATAGTATGAGATCGTCCGCGAACAAAGCGGTCTTCACCTCTTTGTCTCCTATCTGGATCCCCGAGAAGAGGTCAGAATCCTCAAGTACCCGTGCCAAGGGTTCTAAGGCCAAATTAAAAAGTAGGGGGGGAAAGCGGACACCCCTGTCTTGTCCCTTTCTGGAGGGGGATTTTTGGAGAAAGGAAGCCCGGGGTATGAATTTGGGCTGTTGGGGCATCATAGATGGCAGAGAGGACAGACCTAAACGTCCCTGTAATTCCCATGGTATCCAGGACAAACCAAAGCCAGTCCCATCGCACATTATCAAAGGCCTTTTCTGCATCTAAGGCCACCAGGACAGGCCTCTCCCCTGGCAATGGTTTGTGTCGGACTCTTTCCAATACTGCAAGCACTTTCCTGATGTTTCCCACCGCTGCTCGTCCCTTGATGAAGCCCTTTTGAGAGGGTCCAATCAAGTGCGGCATAAAACCGGCGAGACGATCAGCCAATATCTTAGACAAGATCTTCTGGTCGATGTCTATGAGGGATATGGGCCTATATGATGCAGGGAGCAGCGGGTCTTTCCCTTTCTTCGGGATAATTTTAATGTATGCGTTTTTTGATTCTGGGCGAACAGGCTCATTATGTAATATCGAGTTGTAATATTCGGTGAGGATGGGGGTGATCTGATCACTCAGGATTTTGTATACCTCCCCAGAGAACCCATCAGGTCCTGGGGCCTTGCCTGCCTTCAAGTGGCGAATAGCTAGCTTGACCTCCTCCTCAGTTATGTCCGCATTCAGTACCTCCCTCTGAAGATCTGACAAGTGTGGCAATTGGACTTTGGAGAGGAATCGCCGCCCATCCTCTGCTTGAAATTGTCCCTCGGATGAATACAGTGTGGCATAAAATGGTCTGAGCGTGTCGTTAATCCGTGCCGGATCAGTGGTAATAGTACCTTCCGGTGTACGAAGAGCTTGGATGTGTGCGGGTTTGTAGGCCCCTCTCAGTAGCCGGGAAAGCAGTTTCCCGGATTTGTTTCCATACCTGAAGAGTGTGGAGTGTAGGAGTGACCTATGTAGCTCCTCTCTACGATCCGCCCAAGGTCAAACTCCCGTTTGGCCTGTTCCCATTCCCGTTTGGGTTTGTCAGAGCTATCCCCAAGGAAGATCTTATAGGTCTCCCTAACTTTTTCTGAGGCGGCCAGGTAGGCCTCCTTCAGCTTACGTTTATATACAGAGGTATAGGCTAAAACCCTTCCTCTACGCACCGCTTTTGCAGTCGCCCAATAGAGTGAGGGATCGTCCCGGTGGGACTGGTTGTCAGAAGCATAGGTCATCCACCAACCCCTGACCATCTCAGCAAAAGTATCTGTCTTTGCAAGATAAGACGGGAACTTCCAAATAAAATCTGCACCTCTCGGAAAGAGTTCCATCAAATCCACAGAGATTGGGGAGTGATCAGAGATGACCATGTTCAAAATTCTGGCATTTTCAATTCTAGTGTGGAGGGTGTCAGATACCAGAAGATGGTCCAACCTAGACCACGACTGGTGAACCGGGGAGTAATAGGTGTAGTCCCGCTCATCAGGATTCCGCTCCCTCCAACAATCATGGAGATTAGTAGTATCCAGGAGGCGGCGTAGAACTCCCTTTTCAGACGTGGAAATGGCCCTTCTGCCATTTTTATGGATGAGCGTGACTCCCTTGCCACAATCGGACGGTGCCAAAGGCGTGACACACACCCACAGCTCTCCAATAATATGCATGGTCGAGGACCTCGCAAGTGCGAATTCCCGTTGGGAACCACATCAGGGCAAGTTCTTTAGATGCCTGGATCACACTTCATCCCTTATTCGGTAAGCGAGCCCCTATTTGTTCAGGATTAAACCGCTCATAAAGGGTATATTCTATGTGGGAGAGCGTGTAGCGTTGCACTTAATATGCCAGGGGATTCAACAATCTTTTGGCAGGCATTGGGGCTCTAAATTATAGCATGGAAGATGGATCCGAGAGAACTTGACAAATTTAGACAAAGTCTAGTTAAACTGCACAACAACATGTAAACTTTTGCCAGCCGGCAGAATGTAAATGACGCTGAAGAGGGCTATTCATTGCACCGCTCAGATGCGTTGGAAGGACTCCTTTTTTCCAACAAATTGAATGCAGCCTTTCAAAGTAGAGCAAGATAGATACCACACATTACCTACAACCGAAAAACTTAATGAGTTACTAGAATTTCACCTATGATTGGCCTATGAAACAATTTATGAAAGAATTACGGCATTTCAAAAGCCATATGTGGAAAAATGGACCCCTGTAAAACCCCACATCCCTTCAGTGAAGAAAAATGAGGGAAACACCCTTGGGTGCAGTCTGTACAGCCAGCCCTCCCTATCCCCAAAACCTGATCCTCGTCGAGTAGGTTGGCCAGTCTCCTCAGTCCGGAGTAGAGTCCCGTTGGCGCCTCCATCTTGGCTGACGGCCTTCTTTAGGAGCCAGTGGAGGCGGTGATAGAGATCATGAGCGATTCCATGAGATCTCTCTCCGTCCCCTCTTGAAGGTCTCTTGGGAGTCAGCTGCAGTCGTCTCAGGCGATCGCGGTGGCCGAGCTGGTGTTTTGGAGGCGGGAGCCTCTCTGAGCTGATCAGGTCGCGTAGATCCTCTTCCGCTTCCATTGCTGAGTTATAGAACCTGGGCGGGCCGTCAGGATCCAGCACCTTGAGGGTGGCCGGGTATAGAATCTGAAATCGCATCTTTTAATGAAATAGCGCTGTGCAAATTTTGCTGAAGGCACGACGTCTCTGGGAGACCTCTGCGGAGAAGTCCTCGAAAACCAGCACTTTATGTCCCTGGAGTAAAAGTGGCTTGTTGAGCCTGCGGTATGCCCTCAAGATTTCGGCTTTATCATTAAAGTCCAGGAACTTCATTATCACAGTGCGGCTCTTCTGCCGTTGCTGAGATTTAGATGTTGGGGCTGTCTTTCCCTCCGGGCCTACTCGGTATATTCTCTCAATACGGCAACCATGGTTGATGCCCAGGTCAACGGGCAGCTCTTCCTGACAGAGGGGTTGTAGGTCGCGCTGTTTGAACGATTCAGGGAGACCCACTAGCCTCAGGTTACTCCGCCTGGAGCGATTTTCAAGGTCTTCGATGCGTTCTTGTTGCACCAGTTGTGCCTTGGCACAGAGTTTCAGATGGGCGTTTAGAGTGCTGTTGTCAGTCTCTAGGTCATTTACTCTGTTTTCTAATTCTTGGAGTCTGGCAGAGTGGACTTGAACATCCTGCAGTAGCTTGAACAGAGAGGCCTGGACGGTGGATTCAAGAGCCGCTTGCAGATCTGGTGCTATTTGTCTCGCCACTTCTGTAGCCAGGAGCTTGTAATCAATCAGGATATTGCAGGCTGGGTTCTGCCAATCCTGGGATCCCTCTGGGCATGAATCAAGGAAGGATCCTGCAGCATCACCTTCCCCCTTGCTTCTGCTGGCACTGCTGTGTTTTCTCTCCCTGTCCCTGGCCGGCACGTGGCTGGTGGAGGCCATTTTAGGTAAATCCTGAGGTTGATCTCGTGGTGCTCCGGTCTTCTGGGCACTCCGGAGTAAGTATTTCTCCATGAGGGAGTAGAACAGACAGAACGTGGGGGGATTGTAGCCCCTCTGGACGCCAGACTCACCTACCGTGAAGGTATCAGGCGATGAACCGATGCGGAGTGTCCACAGTTGGTTATGTGCGTCAAGACAGCTCTGAAGGGGCCCCCTTCTGCAGATAAGCTGCTCACACTGAGTGGTAAGTATGCAGGCAGCCTGGGGTTAATGCTTCTGTACGGCAAGCCAGCCGTATCCTAAGCCCCCCTCCGGGAGTTGGTCAGTCCTCTGGGGTGTTATTGGGGCAGGGGAGAGCTCCTTACCCCACTTCCAGCGGGACAACTGAAGAGGACGTCCTCCTGCTGTTGCTGGTACGCGCCGCACCTAAGCTGCCCCCCTTCAGGACGCAGGCAGGCCCCGGGGCTTCACGTGTCCCACGGCGGGTGAATCGCAGCGGGAAGACAAAGTCCGCGGTGCGCGCGATCCCCGTCGGGCACATTGCTCCGGTGTGCGGGCGGGCTGTCCCCCCTATGGTCGGCCGGTCTGCGCTGTTTTAAACAGCTATTGGCGCTCTAAAAGCCGGCGGGCGCGGGAAGCCGTTCTTCACTGCGACTTCATGCGCCGGAACCGGAAGTCGCAGGAATCCTGTTGAGGGAGTGTGGCTCACGCTGTTGGGCCTCTGTTTGAGAGGCTCTCATCATCTACACATCCAGCCCTCACGTCCCCCTCTGTCACTAGAATCCACCTGATTCCACACCCGTTCTGTCATAAACAGGTAAGTCCATATATATTTGGACACTGACACAAATTTAGTTTTTGTACCTGTTTACTGAAACATATTCAAGTTATAGTTCTATAATGGACATAAAGTCCAGACTTTCAGCTTTCATTTGAGGGTATCCATATTAAAACTGGATCAAGGGTTTAGCAGTTTCAGCTCCTTAGCGTGTGCCTCCTTGTTTTTAAAGGGACCAAAAGTAATTGGACAAATGAAATAATGGTAAATAAAATGTTAGTTTCTAATACTTGGTTGAAAAAACTTTTGTTGGCATTGACGGCCTGAAGTCTTGAACTCATGGACATCACCAGACGCTGTGTTTCCTCCTTGTAGATGCTCGGCCTCAGCCTTTACTGGAGCGGTTTTCAGTTGCCGCTTGTTTATGGGTCTTTCTGTCTGAAGTTTAGTCTTTAACAAGTGAAATGCTGCTCAATTGGGTTCAGATTAGGTGACTTCCTAATTCCACTTCTTTGCTTTAATAAACTCCTGGGTTGCTTTGGCTTTATGTTTTGGGTCATTGTTAATCTGCTATGAAACGCCGACCAATCAGTTTGGCTGCATTTGGCTGGATTTGAGTACACAGTAGGTCTCTGAATACTCTCCAGGATGTAGGTGTATCAATATCCAAATCTACCATAAAGAGAAGACTGCATGAAAGTAAATACATAGGGTTCACTGCACAGTGCAAGCCACTCATAAGCCTCAAGAATAAAAAAGCTAGATTTGACTTTTTTAAAAAAAAAAAAACTAAAAACCCAGCACAGTTACAGAAGAACTTTCTTTGGACAGATGAAACCAAAATCAACCTCCACCAGAATGATGGAAAGAAAAAAGGATGGGGAAGGTGTGGTGCAGCTCATAATCCAAAGCATACCACATCATCTGTAAAACACAGCGGAGGCAGTGTGATGGCTTGGGCATGCATGGCTGACAGTGGCACTGGGTCACTAGTATTTATGATGATGGACACAGGACAGAAGCAGCCGGATGAATTCTGAGCTATTCAGAGACATAGTGGGTGCTCAAGGAAACACAGCATCTGGTGATGTCCATGAGTTCAAGACTTCAGGCCATCATTGCCAAGAAAGTAGTAGAAATGAACATTTTATTTACAATTATTTAATTTGTCCAATTACTTTTGGTTCCTTTAAAAACAGGGCAGCCCATGTTACGGGGCTGAAACTCCTAAACATGGATACCCTCAAATGAAAGCTGAAAGTCTGGACTATCTGTCCATTATATAACTATAACGTGAATATGTCTCAGTAAATAGGTACAAAAAACAAAATTTGTGTCAGTGTCCAAATATGTATGGACCTAACTGTATACTAATGATACAGGCATATCTTAAACAGTTAGCAAATATTGTCTATACCTGTGTACAGTGGGGAAAATAAGTATTTGATACACTAACAATTTTGTTTTCCCACCTACAAAGAATGGAGAGGTCTGCAATTTGTATCATAGATACACTTCACCTATGAGACAGAATCTAAAAAAAATCCAGAAAATCGCATTCTATGAATTTTAAATAATTAATTTGCATTTTATTGAATGAAATAAGTATTTGATACAATAGAAAAGCAGAACTTAATATAAAGTACAGAAACTTTTGTTTGTAATTTCAGAGGTCGACCAAGGTTGCACACATTGCAGCAGGGATTTTGGTCCACTCCTCCGTACAGATCTTCTCCAGATCTTTCAGGTTTCAGGGCTGTTGCTGGACTACATTGAGATTCAGCTTCCTACAAAGATTTTCAATTGGGTTCAGGGCTAGAGACTGGCCAGGCCACTCCAGGACCTTGAATTCCTCCTTACGGAGCCACGCCCTGGCAGTGTGATTCGGATCATTGTCCTGCTAGAAGACCCAGCCATGACCTATCTTCAATGCTCTTACTGAGGGAAGGAGGTTGTTGGCCAAAATCTTGCAATACATAGCCCCATCCTTCCTTCAATATGGTGCAGTCGTCCTGTCCCCTTTGCAGAAGAGCACCCCCAAATTATATGGCCACCCCCCTGCTTCATGGTTGGAACGGTGTTCTTGGGGTTGTACTCATCCCCCTTCTTCCTCCAAACATGGCGAGTGCAGTTGATACCAAAAAGTTCTATTTTGGTCTCATCTGACCACATAACCTTCTCCCATGCCTCTCATCCAGATGGTCATTGGTGAATTACAAATGGGCTTGGACATGTGATGGCGTGAGCAGGAGGTCCTTGCGTGCCAAGCAGGATTTTAATCCATGATGGTGTAGTGTGTTAATCTGTGAGACTGTGGACCCAGCTCTATTCAAGTCATTGAGTGTAGTTCTGGGCTGATTCCTGACCTTTCTCAGAATCATCCTTAACCCACGAGGCGAGATGATCTTGCACGGAACCTTAGACCAAGGAAGATTGACAGTCATCTTGTGTTTCTCCTTTTTGTAATAATTGCGTCAACAGTTGTTGCCTTCTCCCCAAGCTGCTGCCTATTGTCCTGTAGCCCATCCCAGCTTTGTGCAGGTGGACAATTTTGTCCCTGGTGTCCTTAGACAGCTCTTTGATCTTGGCCATGGTGGAGAGGTTGGAGTGTGATTGAGTGGACAGGTGTCTTTTATATAGGTAAAACAGGTGCAATTAATACAGGTAATGAGTGCAGAGTAGGAGGGCTTCTAACAGGTCTGTGAGAGCCAGAATTCTTGCTGGTTGATAAGTGATAAGATACTTATTTCATGCAATAAAATGCAAATTAATTATTGCAATGTGATTTTCTGGATTTCATTTTAGATTCTGTCTCTCACAGTTAAAGTGTATCTACGATAAAAAATTACAGATCTCTCCATTATAGTTGGGAAAACTTGCCAGATCGCCAGTGTATTAAATACTTATTTTTCCCTTCTGTAATAACCATTGTGCTGATGCATAACAGAAGTAACTGGAGATCTTTTAAAAATGTGTTGAAATATTACTGCCAGAACTGGTAAATGATAAGCAGTAATTAGGGCTTAGCCCACAGTCCTTTTCGTCACCTTGAATTGCTAGGGGCATGGAAGTACTTCCGACACGGTCTTGTGCAGCATTCCTGTGGGACAGGAGTCTCACTCTCCATCCATTTGTAGTCTCCTCATGTGAACTCAACTCTTCCCTCCTCAGATGTCGGTATCTCTCCATTTTTATAGTTGGTACCTGTCTAGAATGAACTTCTCTCTTCCTCAACTGTTTTAGCTGGACGACTCCCACATACTGATTTCTCCTCTTGATTTTCCCGGGATTTTTTCTCTCCCTGTTCTTTCTCCCGATGCTCTGGTGCCACCCACTGTCTGATGAGGACATTATCGGCTTCAGGTAGACACATATATAGAGAACTACAAATACAGCGTTACCATACCTATTCAGCATTTTCACCCCCCTTAAAGGGAATGTGTCATCAAAAAATTACCTTTAATTCGTGTTTTTATGTTAAACTTTTTTTTAAATAATTTGTTTTTATTTTATTTTTTTATTTCCCATATCACTAGCAATCTTTTTAAAAAATTCTGAAAAGCTGCAGTTCTCACTTTGGGCACTAGGTCTAATAATAGTATGACACTTTTCACCCCCTTTAAAGGGAATGTGTCATCAAAAAATTACCTTTAATTCATGCAGTTCTCACTTTGGGCACTAGGACCAATAATAGCCTAACACTTCCTGTTCTATAGAGAAAACTTCTCAGCAGTCTCCTCATTATCAGTACAAGCAGGATTACACTGAAAGGTGACACCAATGTGTATAGAAAACACAGGATCCACCAATCACAATAGGAGATAGTCACAGCTCTCCCTCCCCACCCTGCACACTGACTTCTTCCCAGGTCACAGAGATTAGAAAACTCTCCCATACAGATGATGTTCTCCTCACACTAACTAACCCTATGGTCTCCCTTCCTAACCTGCAAGCCCTTTTAGTCAAATTTGGAGCTCTATCTGGCTACAAAATTAATTCGTCCAAAACGGAAGCTATGCCAGTGAATATTTCTGGAGCGCTCCTGTCTCTACTACAGGCTAATTTCAATTATCGATGGCAAACTGAGAGTTTGCGATACTTGGGGGTATATTTGACGCCTGTCTATACCTCTCTTTTTAAGCATAATTTTCCCAGGGTTGTGCTGGAGATAAAGAGACTACTGGAAAGGTGGAACAAACTGGCTCTTTCTTTATTTGGCCGCATAGCAGCGATTAAAATGACCATCCTCCCTAAATTGATGTACCTTTTCGAGACCTTGCCTGTCCCGGTCCCAATGAAACTCCTTCGCTCCTTACAGTCAGATTTGATCCACTTTGTCTGGGGTAATAAGAGACATAGGATCTCCCGGAATGTTCTGTTGGCGGGCAGGGGAGATGGAGGTTTGGCGATGCCAGATATAACCAAATATTATTGGGCCGCACAGCTGCGAGCTATACCATCATGGTCCGCGTTATTTGCTTACTCCAGGTGGATGGAGGTGGAGAAGTTGTGGTTGGCCCCCATTCATCCCAACTCCCTACTGTGGGCCACTACTACTCAAAAATTGAACGTCACCCTCCTACACTCCATGACCCTCACTAGAGACATTTGGAAGCGATGCTACAAAAAATTTGGGTTGTGTTCTGATGCCTCCGCAATGACCTCATTTCTCTTCCATCCTTTACTGTTGGATGGACGACCAGATGAGAATCTGAGACCCTGGTTTGATCGCAGGCTGTTTCAGTTTGCAGATATGGTGGATCATCGAACATTGACTCTGAAATCTTTTGATGTTTTGCGTTCCGCACATGACTTGCCCCTTTCGGCAGCCTATTCCTACCTCCAGATCAGACACTTTATGCTCTCTATCTTGAAGTCCACTACAGTATCTCCCCCCACCATGTTTGAAAAAATCTGTAGAGCAGGTTGTTCGACTAAGGGTTTGATATCCGCAATTTACAAGCTCCTAATCACCCGCTCCCAGGACTCGCCTTTGATCCACTCATATATGGTTAAGTGGGAGGAGTACCTGGGGTCCCCCATCTCCAGAGACACCTGGCAGCTGATTTGGAAGCAGGCTGCCCGATCGTCTGTTTCGACTCAGACTAAAGAGAATCAGTACAAGATCTTAATGTACTGGTATCATACCCCTGCCCTACTGCATAAGCTTAAACCTGAAATTCCGGACTGTTGCTGGAGATTTGGGGATCCGGGAGCGACTCTACAGCATATATTTTGGGACTGCAGATTAATAAGGCCACTTTGGAGACAGGTCCAGTCTTTGGTGCTAGACATTACTCAGGTTAGGGTCCCTCTCACAGCGAGCACTTTCCTTCTTAATATTCCCCATGCCCCATTGGGACATAGGAAGGGTAGACTTTTTCTATATATAGTGACAGCCACCAAATGTTTGATTGCAAAATTTTGGAAGCAAACTTCTATCCCCACCAGGCATGATGTGTGTCTCCGCTTACAAGAAGTTAGGCGTATGGAATACCTCACTGCCTTGTCTCACGACCAACTGGACCCCTTTGACCACATATGGAAACTGTGGGATATCTACAGTGTTCTTCAAGACTTGTAGAATATACTACAGATACGGTTGGATTGCGGGTATAACTTGGGAAACTCCTCTGTCCTTATGTGTCCTGTCTCGTGTCTCCCCCCTGTCTTGTTTGTTGTCTATGACTGTAATTGTCTTATTTGCTTAAAGGGCTGTCACTTACATTTATTTTGGATGCTTACTAAGACGGCTCTCAAGCCTCGTATCTTATAACAGCAGTTATTGTGTAATATTTGAATTTATATGTGTTGTGTGGTACACTGCTAATGTTATTACATCGTTAATGCATCGTGTGTATTACTGTTAATAGCCCTGTGTGGCTTTATGGTTGTAAAAACTAATAAAAATTTACAATTTAAAAAAAAAAAAGAAAACTCTCCCATAGAAGTCAATGGGTCTGATCCAGTTCACAGGCTCCTATGAAGCTGCTGTAAAGGATCTCTCTAAATGCTGCTAAAAGCAGCTCAGGGAACATGTTTGCACCCAAAATTATGAACAGAAATAAAAAATCTACAATCAGAAAAATGAAAACAGCTAAGAGGAAAAGAATGTGTATCAGTATCTGGTTTTAATTAGCAAAAAAACAGGGGGAAGATTCCCTTTAAGATACTAGATTACATGATATGTGCACAGACGACTTTGTCAGCAAACTATCTGGTTAAAGGGGTTGTTAAGATCTCATTTTGTAAATAAATTTCCATTCATTCTGCTGCAATAAAATAAGAAGCCATACTTACTTTTGTCCTCACCTCTGTTCTGGTGCTGCCGATGTCCTCTGTTGTCCCATGTATTCTGTTTCCTACCTGCTCGTAAATTGTTACCGCCAGGGCTGTCATAAGTAATTTCAAGGCCCCATATAACTGAAGCAATTGGGACCTTAACCCATTAGGCTATGTTCACACGGTGTATTTGCAGGGCGTAATTACGCCCCGCAATTACGCCGTGTGGCCGGGGGCGGGGCGGGAGCGGGAGAGTGAGCAGGGGGCCGGCACTTCGCTGGCCCATAGACTATCACTGCTAGCGGCACATATACGTGAAAGGAGACATAATCCATAGTTCTCTATGAGAACTGTGAATTACCGTAATGAATGGGCTGTTTTCGGCCCGTAATTGGCACACTTCGGCGCGTAATTACGGACCGAAATACGGCCCATTTTAAGCCGTGTGAACATGCTTTTACCAGTTCCTGTCTTGCACCATAATACTAGGCCCCTGGTTACTGCTGATTGGCTGCGTGGTCATACCATTTCCTGACTCACTCACAGTGGTAATAACAGAAACCCCTTCATCTCTTTACATTGAATTATTTACATTAATATTGTAATATGTTATATTTAACAATCCAGCACTTCCATAAATTACATCAGGGGTGGGCAATTAATTTTCCCATGGGGCCACATGAGAAACTGGAATGGTTTTAGAGGGCCAGACTCATATATTCAACTCGGTTCTACCCAATGCCAATATACTGTAGACCCCAGAGTTGATTACTAAGCTCAATCGACTTGCAGTCTTAACAACCAGCTTAACGACCATTAGCAACTTCACAATGCAGCAAGTTGTATATCCCCCAGTGTAGGTAACAGGATCCCCCAGTAAGTTATATGTCTCCCAGTAGGTATATAGGTAGGTTATAGGTCCCCCAGTAGGTATATAGGTAGGTTATATGTCCCTCAGCAGGTATATAGGTAGGGTATATGTCCCCCAGCCACTATATAAGTAGGTTATAGGTCCCTCAGCGGGTATATAGGTCCTCCAGTAGGCAGGGGCGTTGCTAGGCTGGTTTATTCGGGGCACAAGCCCCGAATGAAACAGCCTGTGCCCCGAACCTCTTACTTACCAGCTGTCCTGGAAGGTCCGAGAGCCTCCCGAAAATAGGGGAAGTTTCCTGGACACAGCGACAGCTGGTAAATCTCCTGCAGCAGAACGGTTGCCCGGGGCTCTTTAAACAGGAGCAGCGCAGGGGCAGCGTCATCAGACACTGCCCGACACCACTGAAAGCAGGGGCCGCCCGCCCGGCAGCTACACTGTGAAGCCGGTGCTCAGAGAGTGATTGATGGCTGAGGGGCCGGGGAGCAGGCAGCAAAACTATTTGTCCTGTGCCGGCTCCCCCCCCCCCCTCCCCTCTGTACAATGCTAGAGCCCCGGAGAGGAGAGGCTGGAGGGAGGGGGTGACCCATGAGGAGCCCTCACATCACTGCAGCAGTAGTATCACCATGTGCAGGGGACAGCATGAAGCAATGGTTCAGGTGAGAGAGGATATAAGAGTCCTGCAGGCTGCTGGACATCACAGGATTGTACCTGCTTTCTCACAGTTTTTCTGCCTCCTGCAGTGGTGCCCCCTCTGTGCTCTCCATAGTGAAATTCCCCAATATACAGTGCCGAGTTATCCTCATCCTGCAGGGCAGGGTCACCCCTCCACCATATACAGAGAGCAGGCAGGTCTTTATTCTTTTAGTTTTGGGTCACACTGTGCTGTGGCCCCTTTTGGGACCTGTGTTGGGATATGTGAAAATATGGGAAAAACACATCCCAACGATCCCACAAACGTGTCCATAGGGGACAGCAGCACAGACTGGTCACTTTTGGACTGTGTGTGTTCTGTTTTGTAAATGCTTTCTGTGCTGGACACAACAGTAAGGTCAGTAGCGCTATTTTGTCCAGGTCAGAAAGCTTTTCTTACTTTGCCTTGTGAGAGCCTTTTTCTGGAACGAGTTGTATTTTTGATGGTACCACTGAATGCACCGTATGTACATAAAATACAAATTCTTTGTAAATTGGAGTTAGGAAAAAACACAACTGTGCAATTTTTTAGGAGTTTTAATTGTTCTGGAGTTCATTGTGTGATATAAATGACAAATTATCTATATTCTGCAGATCAGAACAATTTTTGTGATAAAATATATGTCTACTTTAGGCCTGATGTGAAAAACAGAAAGCCATGGGGATCTGTTCACTGCAGACACCCACGACACCCAACGGATCCTATTAATTACAGTGGGTCCGTCAGGTTTCTGCTGTGGTGTCTGTAATTGAGAAGGAAGAAATAGTTGCTGTGGATTTTTTCTGTCTCAACAACAAACACTAGGCAGAGATCTGATGGATCCACAGCAAAAAACCTGACACAGATGTGAACCGGGCCCTACAGGGGGGTTTCAGAACTACTTGTATTTTATCAGTCCATAAAGGGAGGATTTAAAAATAAAATATTTACCTTGTGAACCCACTAATTCAAGTGACACAGCAGGTCCTTGTGCAGCCAATTACAGGCCATGGTAGTGACCTGTAATTGGCTGCACATTGTCTGCAAATTCACAGTGAGCTAATGTGGATGTGAATGTTCCCCTTCTATTTTATGATAAGTATACGTTCTTTTAGATTCTTTTTTCAACAGTTATTGAAATAGGCATACAACTAGTGACAGGGATATAAGTTTCTCTGTAAAAATCCATGCCACAGCTCACAATGGGGCGTGAAAAATGCCGTGTGAACCCAGCCCTGCAGAGCAAAACATAACACAGAGGGCCCGGGCCCCGGATGTTTTGGGACCCTAGAAAAAGACAGCACCACTAAATTACAAATGTCGGATGCAAGCAGAAATGTCCACGTCACGGACAAAATTCAATAAAAAAGAAAAACCGCTGCACTCACAGAAAATTTTGTCAAAAAAACAAGATAGTGCTTTATTCCATATCAGGCTACGTTTCGGCTCACACAAGAGCCTTTTTCAAGCAAATAATGGGTGGATAACATTGCATATATATAGGAAAGTGCTCATGAATATTCAATAAAACATTTGCATAATCAGTGTATAATTTAGTGTAAAATACATACATTCAATGTGCATAAAGTGTTAATAACCAATATCAATAATATTACAAATACAAATTTTTTTTTTACATGTGTCAAAAGGTGAACAATCGTGTACAAATCCTATTCACAATACATGAAAGCTTGGTGAGTAGATTACATGGAAAAACAATAATAAACAAAATATATGCAAATATGGGGCAGAATGAACCTCCTATTACAGAAAAAAATGCTTATATATTCATGTGTGTGTGTCCGCCCTCGCCGTTCCCCGCCGTCTACTGCGCAAATACGGAACTTCCGCATCATGCCGGTCTCAAGCACTTCCTGCTCAGAACCGCGCATGCGCAGAATGAAAAGAGGTCACCGGCGCCATCTTAGTAAAGGTATACCCAGCCGGCGCCTGCGCTCAACGCTAAAAATAGCAATAGCGTCATCGGGTATCAACAACAAATAAACAAAGTAGAAAAAATTAACAAATAATAAACAATAAGCCTATTATATATGTGTAGGTTATAGGTCCACCAGTGTAGGTAACAGGATTCCCCAGTAAGTTATATGTCCCCCAGTAGGTACATAGGCAGGTTCTAGGTCCCCCAGCAGGTATATAGGCAGGTTATAGGTCCCCCAGCAGGTATATAGGTAGGTTATAGGTCCCCCAGCAGGTATATAGGTAGGTTATAGGTCCCCCAGCAGGTATATAGGTAGGTTATAGGTCCCCCAGCAGGTATATAGGCAGGTTATAGGTCCCCCAGCAGGTATATAGGTATGTTATAGGTCCCCCAGCAGGTATATAGGCAGGTTATAGGTCCCCCAGCAGGTATATAGGCAGGTTATAGGTCCCCCAGCAGGTATATAGGTAGGTTATAGGTCCCCCAGCAGGTATATAGGCAGGTTATAGGTCCCCCAGCAGGTATATAGGTAGGTTATAGGTCCCCCAGCAGGTATATAGGCAGGTTATAGGTCCCCCAGCAGGTATATAGGCAGGTTATAGGTCCCCCAGCAGGTATATAGGTAGGTTATAGGTCCCCCAGCAGGTATATAGGTAGGTTATAGGTCTCCCAGTCAGGTATATAGGCAGGTTTTTAAGGTTCCCCCAGCAGGGATATAGGTAGGTTATAGGTCCCCCAGCAGGTATATAGGCAGGTTTTAGGTCCCCCCAGCAGGTATATAGGCAGGTTATAGGTTTCCCCCAAACAGGTATATAGGTAGGTTATAGGTCTCCCAGTCAGGGC